>PNEN01001754.1:0-68935 GCA_002933655.1 Cercospora berteroae
TCTAGTGCCTATAGCATAGCATCTATAATAGTAGTATAATTAATAATTGAACATATTAAGAAACGCTAGAAACTGTAGGTTTACGCGGGGTTGTAGGTTACGTAGGGCACACTTCTACTAGTTACATGAATGGCGTGCCAAGGTGCGGTGTGCTAGATAGGCTTGGCCGCGCCATCTTGCAAGGCTGAGGCGGTGCACTCGAGCCTTCGCCGCAATGGCGCTCTATATCTTTGGAGGCCGCACTGACTGCGCCTTGCGGACTCGCATGGCAGCGCAGTGCCGGAATCCAGGTAAAGCTTTGCAGAACAGACGACCCACGACTAAGGGCAGATTCTGGCTTGATGAGCCAACACAGCTCCGTGACTCTCCAGGATGGGTTCCGAGGGGAACAGCACCGACTGTAAGGTCTTCTCTCAAGGACCAGTCAGCTCGAATTCAATCAAAAGCGTTGACAGCATACCCGGGCACCCTCGAATCCGAACGCCCACTGAAATCGCGCCCTCTCTCCTCAGTGACCTCTATACTTCTGACCTCGATGAGCTTTCACCCCGGTTGTGGTTGATGTCCACGCCATCATGCACGAACATCACTCCGCTCCATCAGCAGAGACTTCGCGGGCGAGAAATTGTAATCATGGAGGATCCGGGACTCCATCTTGTCTGGCACCATCGCGCGATATATATCAAGCCTTTACCAGAGTATCTGCTCGACACTGTATTCCGTGAGCGACTATTCAACTCAGCGCACTGTGATCCTGAGTCTGCAGCAATAGCGAGGGCTGCGCAAGGGTTTTTGAGGTCTTACTCTCTACTCATTCGACACGAAAGCGATTTCCGCCTCGCGCAATCCGAGCACTTGCAATTAATCCCACGAGAAATGGACTGGCTGGGCTTCAACGAATTCATCGCCAATTTTGAGAGTCCGGACCCGGAAATGGTCAGTCCACGCTACCAGAATTATGGTGAGCTGCGGTTTTCAAGGCTCAATATGCTGGCCAAAGTTTTCCTCCGGAAATGGCATTACAGGTACACCGACGGCAGATACAAAGACTACCTTGAGACCTTTTACGCCCCGTTGCTCTTCATCTTCGCTGTTACATCTGTTGTCCTCAATGCGATGCAAGTGACCTTGGCCGCGGAAGGACTTGACAATCGGCACTGGCACTCTTTCTGGGCAGCTTCGCGAGGTTTCGCGTCATTCACGGTAGCAGGAACGTCCATTCTGGTGGTCCTGGCGATCCTGTTGCTATCGCGGAAGATCGCTTCGGAAGTGGTGTATGCCACCAAAATGCAGATTCGGCAACGTTTCAGCCGGGGAGGTCAGCGATCATCAGGCGAAGCCTGAGCTTGGTCGCGTTCTAGTTAGATCCTGACGATGGCATAGATGTGCTTTCCAGCATTCAGATAGTGCGAAGAATGCTTCTTCTTCTTCTGAGATCCAGCCGCGCGGTGCGATTGTCTTGCTTCCATGCAGAGTGCTGTCCTTCTTGTCTCGCGTCTCGCTTCGAGTTAATGTACCTTGTCCCTCCACTTGACCTCAGCATATTTGGCATTCGCCTTCGAGGAAGGAATATCTCGTAGCGTCCCAGACCCTGCTTGTGCAAAATTCTGAAGCCTGGACGCGAAGACCGGTGGTATAGATAGCACTCGTGCAAAGGTCGTGGCTTGTTGGCTCCAAGTCCCGACACATTCTGCCGCTTCATCTTGTGTTCTCTGATTCGATGTTCATCATCGTCCGGTTTGCTGCTCTATGCGACGAGTCCGCCTTCTCCGCCAGTGTTGTTGTTATCGCAAAGGTCGGTCGCAGCGTGGGGCTTGGCCTCGGCCAATGCGACGCGACGCGAGCTTCGTGCCCCTCGCCTCTTTCCTGACCATCACCATTATTGGCCCTGATACTAGATACCGAGCAGCTGTAGACCGGGGCCAGCTGCAAACGATAGGCGAATGCTATCGCTCTTACAGTAGCTTAGCGATGCGATGCTGTGACAGGCAAGTGCCGACCATGGCCTCGCCCTCGTTCCCGGCTCGAGACCATGTAAGCTCGTCCAAGCCCGTCCTCCAACATTGCTTGTACTTCTTGTGTTATTGACTGTAGCTCATAGGGCAGCTCTGTCGAAACTGAGCCGCTTTTGTCACGAACCAACATGGCCGAGCATGATGACAACCATGGCACCACCATCAAAGGCGACATCACGATAGGTGCTGTGGCAGGCGACGAAGCCCGACAAACGATCGAGTACGAGCAGAATTTATCCTTCACCGAAGCTCTGAAACTATACCCTAAGGCGGTAGGTGAGGACACACGTTCCCTATCTTGATAGAGAGAGAACGTCTAATGCAATACCTTTTCTCCAGGCTGGAGTGTTTTCTTCTCCCTGGGAATCCTCATGACAGCCTTCGACCCCCAACTACTCGGAAACCTTTACGCAACTCCGGCCTTCCAACGTGACTTCGGCTACCTCTATGAAGGCAGCTACATCATCTCCGCACCATGGCAGACCGGACTCTCAATGGGCAACCCGATCGGACAAGTCGTGGGAGCCTTCTTCGCTGCATACCCGCTCGAATGGTATGGTCGCAAACGCACCTTTGGCGTTTGTGTGATCCTTACTGCGGCATTCATCTTCATTCAATTCTTCGCTCGATCGCTTCCGCTCTTGCTCGTAGGCGAACTGCTAGGCGGGCTGATCCTAGGAACATACGCAGTCATCGCTCCAGCTTATGCCTCCGAAGTCTGTCCTGTGGCGTTGAGAGGTCTTTTGACGAGTTATGTGAATCTGTGCTTCGTCATGGGACAATTGATCGCAAACGGAGTTATTGCAGGCACAAGTCAATTAGACTCACATTGGGCATATTCAGCACCTTTCGCAGCTCAGTGGGTCTGGCCAGCTGTCATCCTGATAGGCTGGCCTTTCGCTCCAGAAAGTCCGTGGTGGCTGGTAAGGAAGAACCGTATTGCGGAAGCAGAGCAAGCTCTGAAGCGGCTGGCGAGTGACAAGGTCGATGGCCGACCTACGTTGGCGATGATCATCGAGACGGACCGACTGGAGTTGGAAATGGAAGCTGGGAGCACGTATCGGGACTGCTTCAAGAAAATCAATCTACGGAGAACAGAAATCGCGATTGGTGTCTACAGTATCCAGGTCATTTCCGGAGTCTATCTTGTTGGATATGCGACATACTTCTTCGAATTGGCGGGACTGCCAACAAGAGACGCGTTCGGCATGAGCTGTGTTTTTCTGGCGCTGGGATTCCTCGGTACACTGTTCTCCTGGTTCCTGCTCTTGCGTTTCGGAAGACGACAGATCTACAACGTCGGGCTGTTTCTACTGGTGGTTCTGATGATTCTCATCGGCATACTGGATTGCATTCCTGGATATGAGGACAACAAGCCTCTCATATGGGCACAGTCGAGCCTCATGCTGGTATGGAACTTCTGCTACGACTTCTCTGTCGGCCCTGTGTGTTTCGTCATTCTCTGTGAAGTCTCTGCCACGAAAGTGCGAAGCAAGACGATCGCTGTTGCCACAGCTACACAGGCCCTTCTCGCGATCGGAATGACGGTGGCGATACCGTACATGCTGAATGCCGATCAGGCGGATATGCGTGGAAAGATCGGATTCTTCTACGGAGGTCTTTCGGCTATTGCACTTGTGTGGGCGTACTTTCGCATACCAGAGACGAAGGGAAGGACGTATGAGGAACTCGACATTATGTTCTCCAGAGACGTCCCGACAAGGCATTTCAAGAAGTATCGTGTAGAGTAGAGTCGGGCGGGACTGCAATGGTGATATATCGACCATGCGTAGCTGTTTTCTCGAGACGCTGAGATATGTGAGGTTGCGCTGACTCGGGTTTGGATCGGAGTCGAAGTGAACACCTTCAGCTAAACGACCGGGAGAGCAAACCTGTCAGATTTGCGACTGCGCTGCTCCATCGACGCCGCATGATCATATCTTCTCGCTTATCCAAATTGCGCCTCGACAGCCACCTCTGATCACCCCAGTCAGAAGCTCATATGGATTCGCCTCTTTCGCATCATTCTCAACAGCATGATCCAGATGCTCCAACTCTTCATCTCGTATCCGTCTGATATCCTTGATCAATTCTCTCAACTCCTCTCCGGGCTCCTCGCCTCTCTCTTCCATGTCCTTGAACCACGATAGCAGCTCTCTCACCTGGCTGTTGTAATGATCTCCAATTTCCGTCTCTACCGCCTCAGTACAAGCCATCGCAGCTTCTCGCCCCAGCACACCTGTTCCCCAACCAAGGACAGTGGCGGCAGCATGCCAGACAGGGTACATCGCAGTCGGCCGTATGCGGTGTTTGGCAAGCAGTTCGTTGAATTTCTTGAAATGACCTTCTTCCTGATCATACATATGTCTCATCAGTGGCCGTAAATGTGGATGGGCCTTGATGACAGGAGGAGTTTGCGAGGTATATATCAAAGTCGCTGCTAATTCGCCTGCTTGGTTGACTCGGAGGGCGGAATCGAGGAACTTCTTTTGAGCTTCAGAAAGTGGTTTGGTCCGCGGCGCATGCTTTGTGTCTAGAGTTTCTGGTTCCTTTTCGTCCTGTAATTGTAGTCGGGATGTCGTCCTGAAGGCGCGGCGACTTTGCAGCTGGAATGCCAATGGAGTGAAGCGTGCCTTGAGTGGCAACGTGGGTGATACAGTAGCCATAATGCTAGGAGCCAACAGTGTGCGAATTCAATACAATTCTCAGACGCTCAGCCCGGACAGCAGTGTTGACTCGGCATGTGAAGATGGATGAGGTGAATGGGAAAGAAAGTCGTCATTGAAGCCGCAAACGCTACAATAGGCTTGGAGTTTACGCAGGGGTGGCACGTACCTCCATTGTCGCTTTTGGCTTCTTTGGTACGTCGCCGCGACTCTGCCTCTCTCTCAACTTCATCCACCTACAACAACTACCCATCCACGACCGACACTCACCTTCACTCGCACTACTCACTGCCGCACTTGGAAAAGCTGCGAGATCACGAAGGACCGTCGAGCATCACTTCTGGTCTTCCGCCTCAACACCACGCTTACGGCTTTCGACCGTCTCTCTTTGACCGGCACCGCTTCTGACAGCACCAGCGACAGCCTCATTCGACGGTGGCAGCGGTCTACAAATTCCATCTGCAACCGCTCCGAGCGGTATCGACTCGTCCAACTTCGGCAGACTCGAACTTGTAACTCGACATCATGGCCGACTTGGACGAGGAGCTTTTGGGGTTAGTTGGTGACGACGACAGCGGTGATGAGAGTAGCGTCGACGACTTTGAGCGACTGGAACAGGCTGAGCTCGGCGAGCTTTCAGGCGCCGAAGAGCCGCAGCCGAGCGTGGAGAAGATCGAGGAGGCCCCAGAGCGAAAGAAGGGCGTCGCACAGAAGGTGAGAGCCAAGCGGGGCAAGAGAAAGGTCAGACAACCAAGCGAGGACGAAGATGATGTTGCGTAAGTGTCCCACCCATGCCCCTCTGGCACTGTTAGGCTTTCGCTCGACACCCTTCGACGGCTACACCGCGTAATCGATGACCTGGCGATTTGTGTCATTGCTAACTAGATCGCTCGCAGCTCGCTCACGCCTGGATCACCTGAATCGGTTCAGCACGACGATGACGAAGCCGATGCGCCTGGCGAGGATGACGAGGATGTGAAGCCACTGTACCCGCTTGAGGGCAAGTACGAGTCGGAACAGGATAAATCCTATGTTCTCGGGTTGTCGGAGATTCAGCGAGAAGAGCTTCTGGCTAGTCGTGCTGAAGAGGTCACACGACGAACTCAAGATCAGCTCCTCAAGAGGGCGTTGGCCAGCACAGCCGCCAGCAAGCAGAAGCGAAAGGCAGCTGCCGCAGACCTTGAGGACAACAACAGGCGCACTACTCGTCCGAAAACGGAAAAGCAGGCCGCTTTGGACTCATACCGGAAGGCAAGAGAGGAGAAGGGCGCGCAACGAGATCGTCTGGCCAGTACTCGAGATGATCGCAAAGACGAGAGATCGCCATCATCGCATGGCTCAGACAGAGATGCTGACGGTGAGAGCGAGGTCGAGTGGGCTGCTGAGCCAGAGCGCAAGGACGATCCTCCGGCCGAGATCAAGGACTTTGACCGCACACGTATCGGTCGTAGCGCATTTGCTCGTGTCTGCTTCTACCCAGGATTCGAGCAAGCCATGCGCGGTTGCTTTGCACGAGTTGCCATCGGACAGAATCGCGAGACGGGCCAGACGATGTATCGCATGTGCCAAATCAAAGAATTCGTAGAGGGCAAGCCATACACGTTGGAGAATTCGGCTGGAAAGACCTTCACAACCGATCAGTATGCCATCGTGGCCCAAGGCAGCTCCGAAAAGCCTTGGCCATTCCAGGCATGCTCTGATGGACACATAACAGAGTCCGAATATGGTCGCTATGTCGACACGCTGAAGAAGGAGAACATGAAGCCGCCATCTCGACGATTCCTGGTTAAGAAGCTGGACGATATTAACGGTCTCATCAATCTCCACTTCACAGAAGAGATGTTGAACCAGAAATTTGCCAAGCAGCGAGCGATACAGCTCAAATATGATCCGGCGCATCAAGCCAAGCTGAAGCGAAAGGATATCGAGAAACGCCGTGCAGAAGCTGAGCAGAATATGGACGAAGAGGAGGTCGCCAGATGTGACGACGAACTCCAGGCGCTTGAAAATGGCGCTGCGAATGGAGGAACGAAGATCGTACCAAAGGCCAAGGCTAAGGATCAGGCCAGTCCTGCGAAACCCATGGCGCAGCATGAGAGTCTCGCCATTCTCAACAGACAGAATCGGGCCAAAAATCAGCAAGAAGTTCGCCAGGCATTGATCAAGGAGCGGCAGAAGATCGAGAGGGCACGCAAGGAAGCGTATGACAGAAAGACGGCAGAAGTGAGAGAAAAGGTGCACGCGAAGGCCAAAGCGAGACGATCATCACAAGACAAGGAATTGTTCGGCGAGGACACTCCTGGCACCAGCCGAGCGGGCACCCCGGCCACGAATGGTACGAGCACACCCAAGAGACGCACTGACTTACCGCTCAACGGCGCCGCCAAAGGTCCCATTGGCGCCCTCAAGAAGAAGAACATGGATGACGATGTTATCGGCGGACTCGACTTGGACATTGACATTGAGATTTAAGACTGGCATGAGGCAGCACGATTGCAACGTTGGGTCACGGTCTTCATCGGCATTGCAATTCGAGACTTGAGACGAGGCCAGTGCCTTCGCAACTGTACAAATAGAGCTTGTGGCCGACTCGCAGGCATTTTTGAAGCGTTTTGAGCGAAAAGCAGGCAGCAGATGAAGAAAACGAAATCAGGCGAGAAACGTGCGAGACGCTGTCTTGCAACAATTAGAGGCTTGCTATGAAGTCTTTGAATGAACACATAACGCAATTCCTCCCAAAACAAATCCCATTCCGAGCCAAGTATCCCGTGTTATAACTTTGCCATCTGCCCACCATTCTCCTAACACTGTGAATAGAAATGCCAGTGAATTTGTGATGGGCACTGTCAAGCTCAATTCTGTATCGCAACGTCAGCAAAGGTTGCACTTACATCAAAGTCTTGGCAGAATAAAAGTAATGGTAACAAGCTTACCGGCCTGCCCAATCAACAAGAAGAACCAGACACTGCCCGTGACGTTCAATAAAAGTGGAATCGCATATCTTGGACTTTTCAATAGATCGATCACAGCGTAAGCTATTCCAAAAAACTTTCGTTTTATCCAGGGAACATTCGGGTCTATGAGGTAGGACCGGGAAGGCTTAGGTGCAGCATCTCTGAGAACGGCGGCTTTACGCATGAAGGGTGTTGTTAGGCCCCAGCAGGCTCCGACCTGGAGATTCGTGAGTTTGTGGTATGGAAATGGTGAGCTTGGAGGATGTGGAGGTGAATACCATAAGGAAGCCGATAACCCAGCGCCATATGGGTGGGGAGGAAGGCGATTCGAGAGGAGGGGCGTCGGGGTCCATGATCTACGATGCGAATGATGAGATGGTGTTGATGAGTCTGGAGGTCGATGGTTACATGTAGCGAGCAGGGGAAGTAGGACTGCGATGCTTGGCCATTTTCGGATGAACATATAATCCGATCCGCTTTCCATAACAACATCTGCTGTCAGCACCTCACCTCAAACGTCATGCGTCCGTCTCAAGTTCTCACAGACTCGGCTGCACGCTGTCTTCGATAGCACGCGTCTCTCGATGATGAGTTCTGCAGTCTCACATCCCGAGACAGGGTTCGCCCATGGACTGCTCAAGTCTCACAGGCACGCAACACATGCAGCCGCAGAGACGGAACACTAGGCCTCCGTTCAAAGCCATGTAAAGCGAGGCATATGTTCGCTCACAGGAGCCATCAACAGACCGATACTCCTATCACTCTCAGCACACTCCAAGCACCTCTCTTAAACATCCAAGACTGCTCAACATAACATGGAGAAAGAATCTCAAATTGACAAGTTTCACACGGCGTTGTGCCGTTGGGTGCAAGCTGTCAACGATGGCATACCAGCTGACATACATCGTGCGGAGATGGACGCAACCTACACGCATTTTTCTATGGTCACGGTGCCATCCAACATTGCCAGGTTGAAGCAGCGGCTAAGCGACTACGAATCTCGCATTTAAGAAGCGAGATCCCAGACGTCTCTCGTCGTAGATCTTTGCAGGCTCAACCAGATTCTGCATCATAACTGTGGTGAGAAAGACTCTGCATTGACCACAGCACTGGCCGAGAAGAAAGCAACAGCACTCAACATAAGTCGTTTGGAGGAGCAACTAGAGAAAGCCCAGGCAGCAAATCGTCGATTGAGCAGGAAGATATCTGGAGGGAGCGTTAGGGAACGGCGCTTCCCAATAGAAGGCGATAATGCGCATCGCCGTGTGAAATTGCAGTTGTCGCAAGTCTTGGCTCGGCATAAAGATCTAAAGGATGACCATACTCGATTACAAAAAGACAAGAATAACTGGCAGGTCAAATACGATGACCTCTTCCGAGGCTATCAGCAGAGTGAAATCGTTGTCCGGCAATTAGCTTGGGGCAACCCACGTCGAGATAGCCACCCCGAGGACCAATCGACACATTCACAAGATCTAGAAACATCTCTGGCCTCCGATCTCCAAGTATTACACACCAACATCGAGTGCAGCATCTCACTGCTCCACGAACAGCAAGACAGCCAGCGAGGACAGCTGACTGAATTGGAGACCAACATGGATAAATTTCAAGCAGAGATGGAAGGTCTGAGAGAAGACGAAACATCGCTGAAAGCCCAGAACGTCATCGTCAGGAACAGCCTTTCAAGTGCGCAGCAAGCGCAGCGATCGCTGCAGGCAAAGTCACGTGTGATTCAGTATGAGTGTAACGCCTTATGGGAGCATTTGATCTACCTCGAAGCTGCAGGAGATGATGCTGGTGAAGAGACGGTGCGAAACTGTGACGAGGTGGATGTTGGATGGGTACAAAAGGCGACGGCAGTGTTTGCGAAAGTGCTGCAAGGGGTAAACGAAAGACAAAAGATGTACTACGTGTTACACTGATGATCCGAGGGAAATGCCGAGAAGAATCTCGTAACAAACAAATGGCGTTTGTAATAGTACATCGGCTGAGAAGGGCTTCAATGTAGCACAATTCAGTTCATGTTCATAAGAGCCTGCGCTGGCCAAAGCTATCTTCGACCCACCTACATCCGAGTTCTAATTGCTCAACTTAACGTGCTCCTCTGAACATAGCACAGCAGCGAGACACAGTATCATGTCGGTCCCAACGTGGATCCTTGCCCCGATCCTCGCTGTCCGGACGCTGGAGATCACCCATTTTGCATTGCCAGAGCGTTGTAAAATGATAAAAATCCGACTTGCAAGCTTCGTTCACCACACAGCGTCTCAAACCGGACGACGGAGTGCAACTTTACTCATTATCGAATGTACTCCTCAAGAAAGCTGCATGGTTTATAGCCGTGCGCGTATCGACCTCCTTCCTAGTACGATCGTCGAGCGACTGCCGCAGAGTGAGCTGTCAATTAAATATTCACAAGAGACTGTGAGCGTGCATGAAGTAGACGCAGTGCATGATTCCCCTCGTCAGAACCAGAGAGTTCTTGACTATAAAAAATTAACTATAAATTACCCGCTCCTATAACATTTCCCCTCGCTGGTAACACAACCCTCATCAAAGAAGCATTCGTCATTCACTGAACATGTTCGATCGCGTCTGCGTTTCGCGCAGGTCAGAGATTGCCGGTCGCATCCCTCCCCTGTCCAGCATAGGCTCTTATCGTCTCGAGTACAAGAACGGGGCGGCGGCTGACAGAAGTCATCTGTGCAAGTCTGGCCGGGTATATTACAATACCCCAAAGTTTGTCCGCAATCGATTCTGCACAGTCCGGTGGTCTCCTGATCAAGAACCCAGCAATTTTCGTCTGACAAACAAGACTCCTCGTTTGTAAGCGTACAAGTGCGATCATAGGTGCGCTCTACGCAGAAATTCGTAGCAATATCGCAGACCTCTGTATCGAAGCACGAATAGGGATTCGCCGCAGAACACCTCCGTCTCAAGTCTTTCGGCTGACACGTTCGGGGATAATCGCCTGGTGCGCATTCGTGGTTGAATGGACATTGGCTGTCATCCATGCAAGCCTCAGGAGGGTCAACACATTTCTTGTCGATGCAGCTCTGCGTCGCAGGACATCTTTCGGCGCTGTTGCAATATTTGAAGCCGTCGAAGCAGAAGCCGAAGTAAGTGTCACAGGTGCCAACAGAACAGTCTGCTTGCCTGAAGCATATTTCTCTGCAGGTCCCGTCGAGGCATCTTTCGTCCGTGAAACGACCGTCGAAGCAAGAACGATTGGGCGTTCGCGGCTTGCACATTCCCTGACCGACGGCATTCAGCATACAGCCCTCATCCGCTAAGCACTCGCCTGTGTTGCTAGCCGTGCAAAACCGCTGGGGCGGGCTAAAAGTCCTGGGTTTGCACGTCCGTGGGTCCTCAGGACTTGAGCCGGCGGCGCATTCCTGCTCGAAAGGACACTGGCTATCATTATAGCAGATCGAGGGAGGGTCTTGGCACTTTTTTATAATGCAGCTCTTCCCTGAAGGGCATTCCTCGGCGGTTTCGCAACGCTGGTAATCAAAGCAATAGCCGGACCGAGTACAAGTCCCAAAATAGCAGTCTGCTGTTGCGGTACATTTTTCTCTGCAAGAGTTCTCGAAGCAACCTTCATCCGTAAAACAATCGTCGAAGTTAGTGTGGAAGGGGCCACAACCGCGCATGATGTTTCGGCCCTTGCACTCTCCTTGGGTTCGACCGTTTAGTTGACAGCCCTCGTTCCTGGAGCACTGACTTGTGTCGTCAGCCGTGCAAGTTCGTGGGGGCGGTGCTACAGGCCTCGGTTTGCACGTCCTTGTCTCCTCCGGATCGCGAGTGGTTGGACAGTATTGGTCGACGGGACATACGGCGTCCTCAGCGCAAGAAGCTGGTGGATTGCGACAGTTGCCAGAGATGCAGCTCTGGCCCTCTGAACATTGGCCTGGATTGTCACACTGCTTGTTCTCCGTGCAGACTCCAGATCCAGTAGCCCGATCGCACCACCAGTTCTCCCACATTCTGCATCTCCGCGGCATGTAGCTGGTAGAGTCAAACAAAGCTCTCCTATACAGTTTCTCCCTGGGCTACCCTGGCGGCATTGCGAGGTGAGAGTACAAGTTGTCGCTGCTACACAGGTCATAGCTGAGCCACAGATCCAGGCTTGTCCGCATTGCGAATCAAGTGAGCAAGTAGCCGGCCGATTTTGACAGACGCCAGCGATGCAACTTTCTTGCGATTCGGTGCATACTGCAGAAGTGAAACAGGGGACTGGAGGACTTTCCTCGCATCGTCCTGGGCTTCCGCTACCAGGGGCATTGCAGCGTTGCCCAGAGGCACAATCACTTCGCTGTGAGCATACCCGTGGCAGGCCACACGTTCCGTCGCTGCACAGATGTTCCCCATCGTTGCAACCCCACCTAGTCGTGCAAGTAGGACGCATTCGCCTTCCTGGCAGACTTTGCCGCCGGTACAAGTCTTGCTTTGCGAGCACTCAGGTGTAGGCAGAACGCAGACGCCTTCCTGGCAAATCTTCCCGCCAGTGCAAGCCTTAGAAAGCGACCACTCAGGCTCAGGCGTCGGTGGAGTTACACACTTGTTATCGGCGGAGCAGATCTTCGCACCTGAACAGTCGATCGCAGTTCTGCACTCGTCCACGCATCGGCCATCCTTACAGACCTTTCCAGCCCTCGAACACTCATTGTCGTTAGTGCATTCAGGAGGCGTGACACAAAAATTGTTCTGACAGAGCTTTCCAGATTCGCAATCAGACCGGGCTCCACACTCGACGCAGATTCCGCTCTTGCAGATCTTCGTTGTGCCAGAGCACTGTGCCTAGTCAGCATGCTACTGTTTGCGTCGATTCGGAAGAAGGAACATACCTTGACATTGCACTTACCGCAGTGAGAGGCGTCTGAAGCGTATGTATCCTTCTTCTCGCAGCCTCCATCGCATGGCTCAAATCCCGAAGAGCAGGTGATGGGAGTAGTGACACATTTGCCTTGCACGCAAGATTGTCCAGAGGTGCGCTTTGTGTTGCAGTCTCCGCAGTGGTCTTTGTCTTTGGATAAGGATGTTTTGTACACGCAAACGCCATTGCACAGCACTGCGTCCTCTCTGCATGGGGTCTTGCATTTAGAACTCTGGCATATAAGGTCGCCTCCGCACTGTGAAAATCTGGTCAGTACACTGGTCACGGCTGTTGGTGGTCGGAACGAGATACCTTTTGTCCGCAACCTCCGCAATGATTTTTGTCGGTCCTACGATCGACACATGCTCCATCGCAATACCACTTCGTCGGTTTTGGGCAGGTCGGCTGAGGCGTCGTGCATTTCCCACCGATACATTTCTGCCCAGATCCGCATGCGACTCCACACGTTCCGCAGTTGCTCTCGTCATTGCTCAGGCTCGCGCGATAACCTCCGCAAGGCTTGCGGCATGTAGACTGGGGAAGATAGCATCTCGGCAATTTGTCGCATCTCTGCTTCACGCAACCACAGATGGTCTTGATGACTTCGTACTTGTAAGCCTTCAAGGCACTTGGGCTTTTGTTGCTATCGAATTGTTGGCGAGGGCAAGGAGGAACAGTACTCGCGGGCCTTCTGGTTCTCCGAGAGTAGATTGACGATGACTCTGTACTTTTGATCGCATGTGGTCGTAGCAACGACACCGAATGTTGAAAGCCAGATTAGGCACAAGGCCAAAGTGAGAGAGACTCTCGTCATCTCGTGTGAAGGAAGCAATCAAACCGGGACAACAGACACGGCGTGTACTCGTGGAGGCTGTCTGTTGCGCATCTTGTACGGGGCGACATACTTCCAGACACGCCTGACCGCGCTGGTGACACTGCGCCAGGCTTGGTCCTCGCGTTTTGAGAACGCTAGTCATGACTCCAGTCGTGGCAGTGGCCTGATCCCGAAAATGCGAAGCGCTATTCTGTCAGGTAAGATAGGCTGCGCCCTATGGCTGTCGCTTAGAACTTCTCCCTCCCGTCGCCAAATTGGGTCATTTCAAGCGACAAAAACGGATGGCTTGCATCTGGACCTAGGAGACACTAGTTCTAGATGTGCCAAGATTTGCGGCGGTCTCCAAGATAGTTGGCAGGCAGAAGATGATGCTGCACGCTTCAGCAGGCGCACGACTTGCGCATAGATGCGCATGCGAGGATTCAGAATCAAATGGTTGCTATGCGCATAAGTTGTCTTCTGTTTCACCTGCATGGAAGGATGACTGGAGCGTTGAGATTGTTTGCCGCCAAGCGCTGTGTCGAACTCAAACCAGACGCCTCACAGCGGCCTCAATTTTAGTCTTCTCGGTTTGGGCAATTAGCGAAGGTACATCCTCACCACGTGGCTACAGCCGCATGAGAATCGTGCCGGACAAGGTGAGCTGATGCGGTATGCCAAAGACAGGCCTCAAAGCATCGCTCATCTTGGCAGGACTCCAGAGCTCGGCGCGACACTGTCGTCGGGGAGAGACCACTCTTGTTGCCGCAGTACATGTTGAACCCCAAAAGTGGTGTCATGGGTTGAACGAGTCTCGCTGGGCAGCCGCTGTGGTTGCCACTCACGAATAGCGAATCTCTCCCACGGAGAGAAGTCCGACGGTCTGCAGGCTGTCCAAGAGACTCATTGGTGTTTGTTGACTGTTCGTTCGTACTCTGAGCAAATGTATAGCCTCGAGAGGTGAAGCCGGATCGCAGGGAGTGTTGAGCCCAGTCGCTTGTGTGGTCCAGTTCGGGCCCCATCAGAGAATTTGCTTGCTGAGGGTTCTGTGCTGCTCTAGCGTTGCCGACGAATGTTCCTCCCCAAATTCCGCCGGGACTTAGATCGCGATCTGAAAGGTAGCTCAGCCTAGACTCCTGTTCATCAGCAAGCACATTTGAATCAACTTCTCCAATCAACCCCACCACTCCCATCCGTCCAGTGACGTGTTTAGTCTAAACTTCTCTCGACTTCGTCACCAGATACTTGTAGAAGTCTCGTGAGACAGGATGTTTATGCATCACACTTGCCTTCTTGGACGCGCCTCATCACAATTCACTCATTCTTCATTAGCGGTTGTTTCTGCGTAACGCCATTCTACAGCCATTCAAGCGATGCGATCACCGCGCCCCATAAAGTTGTGTCTGAAGATCTTGCTGAGGTCCTTGAATTGTGCTGGTTGACTGATGACGAGGACAGTGACAAGAGTCTAGCGTGCTCCGAAGGCATCTTGAGGCCGGTGTTGGCATTGAAACGTGTTGTGTTCGACTGATTGACAGTCCGAGACACTATGTCCAAGGTCGTTATTCTTGGGGTATAATCTCTGGTTTGAAAGCGTTGCGAAAGCATTTGTGCTGTGGTTCTTGTTGCTGTTCAGGCTCCTGTCTTCCATGACCCCTTCAGTGCTCACGACGCCCGCTGCTACGGCAGATTCAGTGTCAGAAGGAGTATGCTGGACTACCTTTTACCGGGAGCATGCGTAATCGTGGATGGCCTGCTGGGCTGCGCAAGAGACGCGCCTTTGAAGGTGGAGCGGTTTTGGAGATGGAGTTGGAGAGAGCGCAGAAGGCTTGGCGGGCCGAAACGCTGTCAAGCCCGCCCCTTCAGAACAGGCTGAATAATGTTCATCATCCTTCGCAGCTGGCCGACAACAGGTCCAGCAGTATCTCACATCAGCTCGCCTACTCTCCGCTAAGTATACCATCTCTCCTCTCTCCCACCACCTCTCCTACCAGAAAGCTATCGCCATGGCTCCGTCACGCGTCTCTCCATCTCCAGACTCCACCTCCGCTGGCCTCACATCCGACCAGAAGCAGTTCTGGCACGACAATGGCTACCTCCTCATCCCCGATGCTCTCACTCCTAAACAAGTCTCTACTCTCCTTTCCGAGTCCCAGCGCATGCTCTCCGACTTCGACCTCTCCACCCATCCCATGACACGCTTCAGCACTGGCGAAAAGTCCTCCCACGTGGGCGACGACTACTTTCTCACCTCTGGTGACAAAATACGATTCTTTTTCGAAGAAGACGCCTTCGATTCCGCAACGAATGCGCTCTCGAAGCCAAAAGAGAAAGCAATCAACAAGATCGGCCACTACCTTCACGAACTCAACACACACTTCAAATCCGTTTCAATCAACTCTGCCAACGCGGCGATTGCACGCGATCTAGGATTCGAAGACCCAAGAGTTCTGCAGAGCATGGTCATTTGTAAACAACCCGAAATCGGAGGCGCAGTGCCTCCGCATCAGGATAGCGTTTTCTTGTACACGAATCCGCCGTCTGCGGTGGGGTTTTGGTATGCGTTGGAAGATTGCACAGTAGAGAACGGATGTTTGAGCTTCGCGCCGGGATCGCACAGGAGAGCGCCAATCAAGCAGAGGTTTGTGAGGAAACGGGACAACAGCGGGACGGAGTTTGCCGCGAATGATAATGGCGCGGAATGGCCGAGCGGATTTGAGAAGCAGGATGGCGTGGGACAAGACGACGAAGAGTATGTGCTCGGCGAAGTAAGAGCGGGCACACTAGTGTTGATTCACGGGAACATCCTGCACAAGAGTGAGAGAAATTTGAGCCAGAAGGGGAGGATGATCTACACATTCCATATGATCGAGGGCGGGAATAAGTACGACGAAAGGAATTGGTTGCAACCGCCTGAGGGTGGCTTCACGGCGCTGAACCAGTCGCTGGAAGCGTGAGTACAGAAGCGGGCGCGGTTAGGAGAGACAAGCACACGACAGTAGGTACGACAGTAGGTACGACTTAATGCGGAATGAGACACGACACGGGGTATGGCTCTAGGACGAACCGGGCCGGGAGCAGTTGGACTTTTCTCTACATCTAGGCCTGTCCAGGTGCGTCCTCGAACCGTGCACAGCCTTGCAAAGCGGCTGAAGATGTCTACCTTTCTTGTCTCCAACGCCCTGAAGCGTTTTATCCGGCCACAAACTCCCAAGCCACTGGCGACAAAATGCTATGCCAAACCACCGTCGAGCACACAACCCCAAAAGAGGCAACCAAATGGTCCATATACCGTTACCGACGCACATAGGCGTCCAGAAACAGAGCTAGTCTGCTTCTTGGCAATACCATAGCCAAATCGCCGGCCATACACTCACCACATTGCTCGGAGAGAAGGGCGTTGGCTGCCAACGTGATCACCAGAGGGCGAAGAATGTTGCCACAAGAGAGCGGGAAGATGTCTTCGAGCGACTATATATGCTGCCGCATAACTCCGAAAGAGAAGAGAAAATCCAGACAACCAACTTTCATTTCTCTACTATTCCTACCCTCAGGTTTTGCCAACAGTGAAATGTACGTTCCACTATTCTCTTCTCCTGGACATCTCAGCACCAACGACCTAGCTCTCTCCCTCCCGCTCGCCCAAGCTCTCCAACTAACCAGACGCTCCTCCTCATCTCAGACTCCACCCTTTCCACTTTGCTCGCGCTGGCCGCCACCACGACAGCATCGCCGATCGACCCATCGATCCCCTCCTTCTCAAACAAGCCCTCGACTACAACCTCGCCAAACGCAACGCTGAAGCTCTACGGATTCCCGAACCATGGGCGTCTGACATGGGAAGCTTCTCTCTCAAAGACTGGGAAAACATCTTTGAGCAACAGAACGCGAAGCGCAACATCGAAGCAATTAGGGGCAACCACGTGAACTTCGACAAAACACGCTCCCTCATCGCGCCATGGTGGAACATTCCCGGGATAGTAGTAGGCCACCAGAACAACAACAACAACAAACGCAACGCAGAAGCAGAAGCAGCGGCTTGGAACAACCACGTAACCTTCGACAAAGCCCCCTCCCTCATCGAGCCATGGTGAAATTTTCCACACATAATAATAGGTCACCCGAAAGGCAACAACAAACGCAGAAGCAGCGGTCCAGAAGAATTCCTTCTCGGGACCAACAATCGATATCCTCGAACCATGGTGGAACATTCCAGGGATCGTAGTAGGTCATCAAAAGGAGACGGCAAACAACAAACGTAACGCAGCCGCAGCGGTCCGAAATAATCTCCTCTACCAACCAAGGAATCGGAATCCCCGAACCATGGTGGAATACCGAAAATCTCATCCTCGAAATGCTCAACAACAACAACAACAAGAAAAAAGAAAACAAAAACCGCAACGCAGCAGCTCAATTCGATGCTGTGATTAACAGACCTCTTCAAGGCATCGGAGGAGAAAGCCGGTCGTTGATTACACCGTGGTTGCGTGGCGATTGGCCTTTGAATAATCTTAAGGGGTCGCGGGAGTAAGGAGTAGGATGATGAGGGAGGTGGGATGTGGTGACAAGAAGAGCTTAGGGGGAGATGAAGACCGATCACGCAGGCGCGAATGATGGAGGAAGGAGGAGAAGAGGTGGAAGCAGGTCTTCCTAGTACTCTTTCTGTTTCGACTGTACGTGTATCTTAGCTTATGACTATAGCGCGAATGGCAACGAAGAATATGTCTGTGGGCGGACGCAAATTATGAGACGACGTGCGATTCGCCAACTAAGGTGGGCTTTGCTCGTGAAAAGCCGAGGAAACACTCAGGTAGGTCAAATGAACTTCAATATGGACCTATCGACAGTATTGCATTCACAATTAACATTCATTGGTTGCGGATTTGTCTTTCCAGTCGTACTACTCATCTTATCTCATATCGATCGAATCCCCATTTCGGGAGATCGTTTTCATTTGATGCTCAAAACGCTAGTCAGAAAGCATCATCGTCTGAGTGTGGGCTTGCGCCTATTTTCCTGCCAGTCGCATCATCGAGCGTGCGAGAAAGTACATGCGGAACGTGAGAAATCGCATTCAACACACGCAGGCCGTACTCGTTCCTTCTGGACACCATCGTCAATCGTAAGCGAGGATCTACGCAAAAGCTTTGCTAAAGGCTTTGCGCTCCTTCGCCTTGCGATCAGCAGCAGCCTTCTTGACGGCAGCCAATTCGTTGTTGATCGCCGCATCGCTTGGCACAAGTTGATGAGCCTGCTCAAGGAACTGCTGTGCGCCCTCCTCGTCCTTGGAAGCCTTCAGAGCAACACCCTTGCGGAAAAGTGCCTTGGCCTTCTCCGTATCTGAGATGTTTGCCACGAGGAAAGCCTTGTCTGCCGAATCGTACGAAGGTCTGTATTGGCCCAGCTTGAATTGCAGCAACGAGCTGTTGGTGTGCAGCGAGACCTTCAGCTT
The DNA here is from genome assembly GCA_002933655.1 of Cercospora berteroae. Lineage (NCBI taxonomy): Eukaryota > Fungi > Ascomycota > Dothideomycetes > Mycosphaerellales > Mycosphaerellaceae > Cercospora > Cercospora berteroae. The sequence continues at coordinate 18,778 of PNEN01001754.1, forward strand.
GGTGAGCTGAGCACCGAGATCTGCTGAATCGCCGTCGAGTGGTGTCGGGTACTCTTGAAGGTACCGCAGTGCCTTTTGATATTTGGACAGACCAAGCTCTAGCTCACCAGCCTTAAATGCCTTGTTGCCCATCTCCTTCAGGTTCGTCGCAATCTCCACAATCTCTGTGCCCTTCCACTCCTCGCCTGCCTTCTCTTGATCTTCGGGGAAATCCTCGTAAGTGTCGCCGGTGCTATCAGGCGCCTTCTTCGTGAACTCCGAGATGTCAGTTCCTTCTGGCAGCTCGCCGCAGTCCTCGATAACAACATCCTTCTCCGGCTTGTCATTGCTGCCTGTCTGGCCGTTCTCCACCTCTCGCACAATGCTCTTCCCAGCAATCACTTCTCCAAACACAACGTGCTTTCCGTCCAAGTGTGGCGTTGGCACGGTCGTGACGAAAAATTGACTGCCATTGGTGCCTGGCCCAGCATTGGCCATGCTCAGCAAGAACGGCTTCTCGTGCTTGAGCTGGAAGTTCTCGTCGTCAAATTTCTCGCCATAGATGCTCTCTCCGCCCGTGCCGTTGCCCGCAGTGAAGTCACCACCCTGGATCATGAAGCTCTTGATCACACGATGGAAGCCTGAGCCTTTGTAGTGAAGCGGTACTCCAGACTTGCCCTCGCCCTTTTCGCCTGTGCACAGAGCCCGGAAGTTTTCTGCCGTCTTTGGAACGATGTCATTGTAAAGCTCAAAGACGACCTTGCCGGCTGGCTTGCCGCCAATGGAAAGATCGAAGAAGACCTTGCTGCGTGGGGCCATGGTGGATGGCAGTCGATGGTGGTTTTCTTCGGGGATGTCGCAATGTCGCAGTCGTCCAAGAAGAGTGGGAGGGAAGTGGTCACCAAATGTTTGTGTATAGTCGTCGAAGAAACAAATGGAACTCCGTTGTGTGCGTGGTGCAAAATGAAGTCACAAACAAGCTTCTCGAAAGTCGTGGAAGCTGTCGAAGCTGCACCTGCAGATCGCGAGGCTTGGCATGCCCCTCGTTCCTGCGCTAGTGGGCAACGGCGACGAAGTGGGGTTACTGTGAACGTGAAGAATCGATACATAGGCTCAACGTTTGTGACATGCGACGATGCTAGCTATGCCAACCCTCAGGACGCCATGCTCGGCCAACCTCCAAACCGAAGTCTTTCTCATCATAATCGTAACCAATCATCAATGCTCTGTCTCTCTGCTCGCCACCTCAGGTATCGCTCTGGCTGTGAAGTCGTCAAGGTTCACCCTCAGTGTTGACCACTGTGAGCATATTGAACGGGTGCAGGATGATGTTCGATCGGCTTCTGCTCAACTGGCTTCTGCTCGACCGGCTTCTGCTCGACTGGCTTCTGTCCATTCGGAGCGGGCGTGTGTCCGTTCGTCGCCTTGTCCTTGTGGAGGAAGTCGACTGGATCGTCCGCAGCCTCAGTCATCTTCTTGAAGGTGTCCCAGTCAGTGACAGCACCAAGAGCGCGCTTCATGTGAGAGTTGACAATCTGCAAGCCGTAGACGTATGACGCGTTAACCCAGCCGAAGCCTTCAGTCGCAACACCCTTGAAATCGCTGCCTTGGTTGCCGTATTCGGCTTCCACCTTGTGAGGATCGATGGGTCGCGTCACGTCGTACTTCTCAACCACAACTCCGTTGAAATCAACGAATGCTTTCGTGACCATGTGAATCCAGCGATATGCGAGGCGCTGTGCCTCTTCTTCAAAGCCATATCGTAAGAAGCCTGTCCAGGCAAGAATTTGTTGTGGAGCCCAGCCGAATGGAAAGTCCCACTGACGGTTTGGCCGATGCACACCAACTGCGCCACGACTGGCTTCAGTACCAGACACAAGGCCTCCATGGACTTCAAACTTGGGAAGAGCTTTGGCGACCATGACGGACGCCTGTCTTGGAGTGGCGGCTCCTGCCCACATGGTCCAGAATGTGGTTGCACTCTCGTAGCCAGTCTGCTGCTTCTTGACAGTATTGTAGTCAAAGAACATGCCCTTCTCCTCGTCCCACATGAGATCGTTCATGATCTTGCGACGCTTCTTGGCTCGGCGATCCCACGTTGACGACGTTTCGACCTCGGGATGTCCTGGCATGCGCCATTCTTTGGGAACCTCGAGTCTGTCACCAAAGAAGGCACGAATGGTGCGTGCAATATCGATCTCGTACTTGTACAAACAGGAATTCGTGTCGACCGTGGCGAGGTTGGCGGCAACCTTTTCCAGGCGGTAAGAAGTGTCGTGACCAGACTCTCGCACAGCTCGATCGTGAAGGAAATATTCATCGAGTTCTGGTTCAAAGACATGGCCATAGTTGTAGGCGTGAACGAATTCCTTGAAGCTCATCTTGTGCTTGTCGGCGTATGGCTGCAGGACGTGGACGAAGTGGGAGGCTTCAGTCTCCGGAGGTACTCCGAGTCCTCCTGGTCGATATCTCGACAGACCAGATTCGGCGTCGTAGCGAGGCGGTGACATCCATGTGGCGTAGTAGTCTTTGATCGCTGCAAGTATGGCGTTCCGGAGGAACTCAAGGCTGTCCGGCTCATGCTTGATGCGATCGTAGACACGAAGTGCCATGTCTGTGAGGAATGGAGGCTGCGAGCGTCGCAGGTAATATGACCGATTGGCGTTCAAGATCTTGCCGTAGTGTCGGATGCAGAAGCAAAAGTGCTTCACCATGGCCTTGCAGAGGTCCTCACGGTCGTTGACAAGTAGACCGAGTGTCTCCATGTAGCTGTCCCAGCCATACAGCTCATTGAAACGGCCTCCGGGCACCACAAAGGGCAGACCTCTGTAGTCTGGCTCACCGGCAGGAGTGTCCTCCACGCGTTCCACTTCAATTGCGAGGAGACCAGGAGCTTCGTTCAAGTCACGGACATAATCGTCATCGTCAGGGCCCCCTTCCTTCAGCCATTGAACGTCAAGACGAATGTGAGGGTGCTCTTTGGCGACTCGCGTATAATACGCATACTGCTCTGGGGCGCCCGGAGGGATGTAGATGCGAGGACGAGGATCTGCCGTCCAGTCCTTGGGGTCCTTTGCAACCGCCGCAATGTTGGACCCATCGATTCTTCGTGTGAGATTTGGCCAAAACTGATCCTTGATAAGGCGTGCCAGCCGATTGACTGGATTCTCGTTCAGTCGAGCCTCATCGAGAACAATCTGTCTGCGGCCGAACTTTTTGGCTAGCCAGAGCTCTTGCAGCAGATTGCTGAGCATGTATGTCCCGCGAACATCAAATCGCTTGTAGCCTCCCGACGCTGCTGTTCCCAGTTCGATTGTCTTGGGACCCGTGTCCTCGATGGTGATTTGAATGTTTGCATCGGTGTCTTCGCGCGAGAGGAGGGTTTTGAGGGTGTCTTGGACGTTGATCAGGTAGCGACGTGGGGCATTACCCATTTGATCATGGCTCAGTCTTCGGGAAGGGGCATTGTAGTTATCCGTGCCTACCTTATTCAGGCCGGGATCAACCTGTGGCTGTCAGTACTGGTGCTGTGCTGCAAGCTGTTGTTGCGTCGCTGCTGGGATGGGAAAGGAATGTGCTTACTGCCGAGTAGGTGCGGCTCTTTGCAACCTTTCTAGGGTGATGGCTCGCGCCATAGTAGACACTGGGCGCCGCATAGGGATCGAGGTCGAGGGAAACGTGCTCCTTCGGTCGTGTTTTCTCCTCGTGCGGATTGTGTTGAGAATTGTGGGTGGGGTTGTTCGCGTGGGAGTCCTTCGCGGGATGGATTGGCAATACCGATTCCTGCGAGCTCATGCTACACTCGGACAATGCTGTGGGCGAGGTCGTGGTGGTGCAGCGAAAAAGATGTCCGGATGGAGGGGTTCCGCGGCGTGCCCGTGGTAATTTAGGTGGGTTGGCTATGATGTAGAGTCAGCCAGACCCACGCCATCTCTTCGGGGTCCACTGCTGCGCGACAACGCTCGTGTGGCAGGCCCACGGCGCGGCTCCGGTGGAGACGATGTTCGCACAGTTCGGGGACAACTGACCTGGAGTGACGTTGGAGTTCGCAGAGGGAGTCTGTGGCAATCAATGGTGCTGGCGCGATCTGCCCGCATTCACGGTGAGCACGAGTCGAGGCTGACGGGCGCCTTTGGAACAACAGTCACTGCAGCACGCGTCAAGCGCGCCTGTCCGAGCGCCGACCGCGAGGAAGGAGAAGCCGCTGGGTCAGCTGCGAACAATGCGCTCGAGCAGCAAGTGGCAAGATCGAGTGCGGAGCGGTGAAGCTTCCATCTGGTGACTTGCTCCTTCGTCGCTGCTGCTGCTGCGGCGGAGGAGAGGGTGTGGTGTGGTGTGGTGTGCTGTGCTGTGCTGCGCGATGACGGGCAGGACCGGCGGTGCAGCTGCGATGCGCTCGCTCGGAGAGGCAGCAGGACGGGGACATGGCGAAAATGGGCGGGCGCATGCAGCATTGGGGAAGAGTGTGGAACCACGAACGTTGACTTCTCCGCTGCCAGTAATGACGCCCATCCGCGTTGCACTCCCACCCCCGGAGCGCCCTGATCCATGGGACACGCGACGGTCTGGCCGTGTTCTTCACGTGTACACCATGTACATGGCGATCCCTTCCGCTGGACCTTGACAGGTGGATCTATACGCTACGAGTATATGGTGCATGCTACCGGCGGGTCATCTCGGACGCTGTTTCCATACTGATACTGCTGACTCATCAAGCACCATGTGAGCCTTCGTCGCTTCTCGCGCGCAGCATCATCCGGAAGCAAATAGCAAGCTCGCCTCAGAGCTACACGTCTGGTTGTTGTAGGATCACCGCTCAAGCTTCTTCCTCAGGCGAGTTGGCTGAAGTTAGATCCCGTACATCACAAGCCTCGGCTCATAGTTTGAGCGGGGCGAAGCTGTTGCTGCATCTCACAACATTCTTCCACCACGCCTACACTGACGAAACATGACCATTGACAATGGCAGGCAGCAGTACATTCGCCTGGGCTCACGCCCTCCGCGTCGACTCCACCAAATCGCCCTTCACCTCCCCAATAGCCAACACCCACAAAGCTTTCGCAAACGTCAAACCCGTATCATGGAAACGATACAACATTGGCGGGATTCTAGCGACAGTCTACGGCATGGAAGAGCTTCCCCAGCATCCCGAAGAAATCGTAGCATTCTGGCTGTTACATGGAAGAGGAGATACACAAGATAGCATGGCATACACTGCTGCGGCATTGATCGAAGCATGGAATTCAAAGAGGAAGTCACAAAGCCGGAAAGGCCTCATATGCGTCAACTTTGACCAACGGAATCATGGGTCGAGGATGGTGGAGAATGATAACAATGTATCGTGGAAGCAGGGGAACCCGACACATGGGCAGGATATGTTCGCGACGTATGTCGGTACTGCCAACGATTTGAGTCTCCTCATTACCCAGATTCCCTCGTACCTACCTTTCAAAATTCACGATCACTTCTGCGGAGGCGTCAGTCTGGGTGGTCACGCGACATGGGTTGCATTGATGAAAGAGCCTCGTATATCAGCTGGAATGGTGGTGATAGGCTGTCCGGACTATGTACGACTCATGACAGATCGTGCAATCCGGAGTAAAGTGCGTACGGCGATAGCATCCGATCCTCCGGGGAAAGATTTTCTAGGATCAACAGATTTCCCGCAGTCGTTGCTTGCGGCGATCGAACAGTACGACCCTGCGGGGATATTGATGAGCGAATTGGACGTCTTCTCCGGTGACGATCATCTGCATCCTCCTTCGGAGAGGGAAACGAAGGTCTTGAGGTCGGTGGTCGAGCGAACGTTGGCGGGGAAGAAGATCATTTGTTTGAGTGGAGGGAAGGACAAGCTGGTACCGCCTGCGCAAGGCAAGGTATTCTTGGACTGGTTGAAGAGAGGGATTGCTGAAGGTGGCTGGGCCGCAGATCAGGGGATTGTGGTGGAAGATATTCTGGATCCGAGTGCTGGGCATGAGTTTTCTGCTTTAATGAGGAAAGAGGCGGAGCGCTGGGTGTGTGAGATATTGTCGGATGATGATAGGCGGACGTATGGGGATAGCAAGCTCTGAGAGCGTCTGGAGAATGAGGAAAACCCAATGCTATGGTCATCGTGTCACAGCTCGCTAAGCACTGCATAGAATCACGAGCCCTGGTGAGCTTTCCGCTCCAATGCGAAGCAACTGCCTGAGGACTCAGAGAACGGACAAATGTTCTTCTGATCACTGACTATGACCCGATGGTTTACCTAGGCTCACCTGTTGCCAGACTCTTGATAAAGAAGGCGCAATCGCTCAGCCGAACATTCTACATGCGAGCCATGAAGAGGAGTTACTGCCGGAAAGCAGAAGAGGAACCAGGATTGAGACTTCGTACTCTTCTGACCGAGGACCTCGAGTGCCATTTGGACCCTCGTATCTCCACCTTGTGCAGTGGAGCTGAGGCGCTATGTCTCGCCAAGCGAAGCTGCCGCCGGACCAGGTTCGTGAGAGCGGTCGCAAAGTGAGCCTATCGCCCGGTCTCCATTTTGCTGTCCGCAGCTAGTGGGAGGTGGTTCATCGGTAAGATCTTCTGGTGCATTCTGCCTGGATCTCCTCGGGACAAAAGGGATACCAGTCCGAGTGCGGCTTGCTCCCAACGAACATTCTTACCGATCGGATCGACTCCTGCCGTGAAAATATGTCGACGGTCCCATATGGCGACCTGCTGTATCCACGCATTAGGCTTTTGGACGGAGATACGCCTGTTGGATCCCAAGAGCTTTTCATCGATGCCATGGCACTACATGCAAATTTTGTACATTTCGCAATCACGCTGGTGCATGGAATCGAGGCACGCGTCGCGTGTGTCTTGGATTTGTGGCGGATGTCTCAAGGAGAGCAAACGCCGCGGTTTGCAATGTCAAAACTCCCCAACGACCCGGGGGGTATCTTTCTTTCCCTTCAGAATACATCACAATGGCCCTCCTACTGCCTCTCATCCTAATCGGCATATCGACTGCTTGCAGCCTGGCATACAAGTACTCTGTCAGGCTTTGTTTCAACGCAGCGCACAGATCGAACATCATAGCCAGCCACGCTTTTGGTATCGAAGGACTTCAAATTTTTCTGGCACTTGTCGCGATTTTCAGCAGCTGGAATTCCTTTCAATCGTCAGATGTCTCTCTCCACGACCAGCCTACTTCGAATATCAAGCTACACGTTGCGAATTGGCTAGCTGCGGTCGTGATACTGGCAACACATTCTCTCGGGATTGTAACCATCGACGCAATCGACAATCTGATCCAGGTCGGAACATGTGGTCATCCATTCCAGCCGCAATTGTTCCTGCTCACACGAAGTGTGTTGCTCCCGCAAACAATCAGAAGACGACCTCTGGTTACGATAAAGACATCGAAGAAAGTTGTTCAAGAGGCTCGAGGAAGAAGTCGAACCACGAAGACTCTCACCTCTTCCGTAACGCCCAGACGAGCTTCCAGTCAGCCAGCAACGCCACTCAGATGGCGCGATATGGGAGTTGAGCTTCCTTCGGAGACTCGCAACGCCCTGGCTCGAGCCAATCAATTCGGAAAGCGTCTCGACAAGGTCAGATTCCGGGCCAGAACAATCAGCACGCCGACTCATGCACCAAAGCCGGGCAACATGATCCGCAATGGGGCGCCCTTGAGAATCAGAACTCTTCGACTTTCGACTCAGGCAAACGCCATTGTCCAGCCGTTCAGCAACGAGGCTAAGCCTGCTGAAACGACAAATTCGAAGTCAGAGCTTCATACCCCAGAACACAATACTGGCGAGACTCCAAGCCTTGGAAGAGAGGACACCATCTCCTCGCCCTCAACGGACGGGCATCCTTTCACAACGCCTATGACTCCACAATCACTGATAAATGAAGTCCGGACAAGCGAGCATTCGTCAGTGGACAGTCTTGAAATAATCTCATGCATATTGCGTCCAAGACCTCGTGCTTTTTCGATCAAGCCGGATGGAATTCGGCAAGGTATCCGTCTTGACGGTGATGGTAGTGTTGCGATCAGAAACGGCAGGGCTCGTGGAAACTCCGTCAAAGAAAAGGTTCAACATCTCGAGCAGGGCTTGTGAGTGTTTGTGGATAAATTTTTAGGCCAGGTGCGGAATTCAAGTGAACTTCGTCCACTTCAATATTTTGTCTCCTGGGTCTTGTCTGGCACCAGCCATGCAGCTCATAATCGTTACATAGGTCCCAAATGAAGCACAATCGTCTTGTACGAGTAACGTTCTGCAGTCGTGTCGTCGTACACGCCAAAAATAGAATTAAAAAATATGAATTTTGTTCACTTCTATCTCCATGCTTCTATACCTCAACACCACACGGTAAAGAGCAAAAAGAAAGGGATTCGCGACACCTGTGTGATTCGAACACTGCAGATTCGTTAGACTACGTTGGTTGCGTGAAATAAGCGAAGAAACTTACCACGCTCCCGAAGGAACTGGCTTGACAGTTGAGCACGATTAAATCGTGCAGTTCCAATAGCAGGCCAGCGCGTTCTAAATTTTCATTAGAACAAGTTGCATTTGCGTAGGCGATTGAGTATACTCACAACCACTCCGCCGTTGGGGACGTTAGCAATTGTTGGTGGCTGACGATGATTCGACTGTACTCACCAAAGTGCCTATAGCAGGATGACAAAGCGGCGAGCCAGTCATCATATGATAGCTTGTCTGCTACTGTGCGAACCTTGCCTAAGCACACCGCTGCGGGGCGCGGTGACGAACGAAAGTACCTGTTGGTGGGGCTTCAGAGCTCTCTCAAGAACCAATTATTACACTTCTACTTCTGCTTCCATGAAATCTCCTTCAACATAGCCTGATTCTCCTCATGCACCTTTCGAAATTCCGCCAGCGTTTCAGCTTGTTTCTTGCCAGACTGGACGCCTAGGTAATACCCAATAGCCGAAGGCAATAATGTGACTGGAAATGGTTTGTTGTATTTGCTTGTCAGGATGCGATCTTGAATGGACGTTAGCCTTGGCGTTAGATGACTCCTCAAAGCATTTTGCGCACCGACGAATTTCTTGAAGCCGCTCATGGCTCGGACTGTTTCTTGGAAAGTTGTTTTGTGTGGTGATACAGAACTTCAAATGTTGCACTGCTGAATCGAGAGTGCGGGACTACAAGGAGGCTGGGAGATGGGGTCGGCTTTCTCGGGTGGACGGACGAAAGCTGAGGGCTTCAATCAAATGTTGACGAGAACTTTGATAGCAGTCAATCCAAGGAGACACAGCGGACACAGATGATTGATGCGTCGCTCAGATCCATCAAAGAGTCGCTGACAGACGAGTTTCGCACATGAGCTGGCTCTCACCCACGCGCTTTCGTGGAGCAAGGAAGGTTTGTTCAGTTGCTCCTCCGATATTACATTTTGAAGTCTCATCAACCATCGTATGCGAGACCGACGAAACGAACGAAGTGGCAAAAGAACAGATCCTTTGCGACGGCATCACGTTGCGACCTCTCTATATAGCATTCGGACAGTGTCCAATTCAAGCACATACAACAGTATCCCGCGAATCTGCGTCTTGAGCGCAATATGTTGACTTCGTATTGAATACCTGACTCTGCGAACCGCAGCCTTCAAAGCCATCGGAGCTGCAAATTTTCTTCGAGGAGGACAGGGATCTGTTCATGCCAGTCAATACGAATAAGCAACAAATCTGAATAGAGATCAACTCTTGGAGAAGGAGAAAATGGCTGGCATATGGGCAATGTTGCAAGAGTTAGACGACTCCGATTTGAGAAGTTTACTCATTCAAGCCGATCCTCAAATCCAGAGGCTTTGGATGATCCCAGCCTCGGAGAGACAGATACTGTATCTGCCAACGCGGAAGGATCGCCTCGATTCTGCGACTCCAGGCGCCTCAAGCTGATCTTGAGATCAAGAGCCCCTGGAAGGCCGCTTCTTTTTGAAGAAAAAGACATTGTGTCTGACGACTCTGATCGTGAATTACCTGATCTTTCCAGTGAATCTGGACAGTCGCGGCCTCCGAACGGGGCTCAAGCCCAGAGGAAGGGACGTTGGTTGTCAGGTTCTGTCGATGACTCCAGTTCGCCAATTCGGCCCCAACAAGCCCGTCTGCACCTCCGGCGCCTTGTAGCGATGCAGAGCCTCAGAGATTACGATCGGACGCCGCAGATATCACGACAGAGAGCTGGCTTTGGTCTTGAAGCAACCGGCCTGGAGTTCGCAGCGTACAGTGGCTCGACTCGCACCGTGTGCCGTGTGCGACCACTTCCAGCATTGAGCGCTGTCGATGCTGCAACTATCTGCTCGTCAGGCAAAGCTACTCCTTCTGCGAAAGTGCTCTCTCTCGCAACTGCCGAGTGCTGCGATCTGCTGGCATGACTTCGGGCTGTATAGCGGAGTCATCAATCCGTGGCCACCAAAGTAAATTCCCTTTCTCGAAAACCAAGCTCCTGTTCGACGGGAGTCAATATTCAGATCGACTGGACTGCGTCGACTTCGACAACGGAGTCATCGACCTAGACGTTAATGGACAGTGCTTTCTTCTCTGGGATGGAAACCCCTCCAGAGGCTCTCAACGCTCAGATCGGGTAGTATGAGCCGGATTCCCAGGATGAAGTCATGGTCGTCACTCCGAGGAGCCATATGTGTGCGTGATTGGCATCGATGGCATGCTCCGCAGATCAGGCTGCATCCCAGTGCAACGGGAAAGATAATGCGTTGGCATTGTAGCTCGTCACCAGCCGGAGACCATCGATTTGTCCACGCGAACAAAGTTCAAACGATTTGGCAAAAAGTTTGTGGAGCAGGCCAGAATCGAACTGGCATCCCTCCGGCACCTGGGTAGCCAGGCAAAAGGCCGGGTATCTTACCATTAGACCACAGCCCCTGAACAATAGCAGCCGTGCTTGTCACGACACTCCAATGTGTTGGGTTGGAGCAGCTGCAGCAAAAGAAAGGCTGATTCTGGAAAGCACCATCATCATGGCGAGAGCTACATCTTAGCAAACATCACAGACGCGGAACGTAAAACATGCAAGAAGATTTGAGAAGGTCGGAGTCGAACTAGCGTCTCTCGTCGACTGGAAAGTCAACGAGGCTGCTTAGGCTTCAAAGTCCTCTTACGACATATATCGGGTTAGCAGCCGATATAGACATCCATCCCTAGATGGGGTCGGCGACGAGTATCTTACCATTGGACCACAATCCCTTTATGGCAGCAGCTTTCGTATCTAGCATGTCATGCTCAGTAGCTCATAGCATATCTGCAGTGGAAAGGCTGAGTATGGCTATCTCGCGCATTAGACGCATTCCATGGCGGAATTGGCTCGAGTTACCGGCAGGAAAGTAAGTGGACGGCGCTGGAGCTGGCCAGACTCGAGCTTGTACCCCGTATAGCGTTGCGGGTTGCTCACGAAAGTCTTGCGTGCGGCGCTCTTAGATCACAGCTGAGTCGTGCAGTGAAGGTATCGTGGCGTCATGTGGAAGGTGCAGTGCTTGTGACAGAATCGTTAATTCGTGTCGACTCATCTCCTCAATACTACCTACAGGCACGGCTCAGTCCTACATGCGTCAGTGGAAGTCAATAGTGCCTCTAGCAACTCTCTATTGGTGCAGTGTTGCTTGGGTCCAAGTCAATCAACTAAGAGTTTTCGATGAGTTCGGGGACAGGTTTCTTGGGGGTGAGAATTTGTGTGCTTTCAAAGTGGGTACGTAGCGAGCCATTGTCTAACGTACTATGCACGGCATGACATTGGTCCCTTTACACAGCGCCGAACCTGTCCATCGGAACGACAACGTCTTACTCGTTCGGAGCCTGAGCTACAGCATCCTTCCATGACGCATTTCCATCGTATTGATTCGTTGACTTCGGCGACTTCTTATGCTTTCCGAGCTAAGAAAAGGATTTCGTCGGCCTCCCATCAATGGGATAGAACATGGTGGACTTGTGCTGCCGTCGGTCTCCCTTCTTCGAGCCGGGTACCGTACACTTAGGTCCCATACAGCTTTGCTGGCGAACGAGATAAGACCCACTTTCGATGCAGTAGATTGGCAGGGGATCGCGCTTGATTGTGACCTCATCTTTGCAAATATTGCACCAGATGTAGACGACAGCTTCGAACTCGTTAGTCAGGTCACGGAAAAGGCCTTTCTTGGTCGTGATCTCTCGCATAGCTTGCATTGTTGGCACGTAGTGGACTGCTTTGAGGTATTCACAGGCATCCTTGTAGTGCTCGCGGATCTCTGGATCGGTGGACAGTCGTAGCTGGCAGGAAGCCTTCATCGCAGCTTGATCGTCATGATGCTGGTTGAGAGGGTTGGCGACCATGCACCCTCGCTCTGGTTGTCGAATGTCCACAGAGTCTGGCAAATACTTCTCGAGCGTTCGTCCAGGAAGCGCTTGGAAGACGAGAGCACCGAACATCTCGAAAAAGTCTTGGATGTGTTCGTCAACCGGCTCGTCGTTGTAGATCCAGACGGCAAGTACGACAAAGTTGGAGTGACGGGAAGGCTTGGCACGGAGCAATCGATAGCGCAGCTGCTGTTTCTTCTTGCGGATGGTGGGTTTGTTATGGTAGTCGATATGAACCTTCAACCGTAGAGCTTGTCCAAGATACAGCTTGAACCATTCCGCGGCCTCATCGTCAGTCAAGATATCCAGGTACCAGGCGGGGAGCATAGACTTCGTGTCGCCACCAATGCGAAGCAACCGGTCTCGGTCGGCGTAGTCCTCGTCCCGCAGAATGTCCTTCACTGGCTGTCGAAAAATGGCATTGGCAATGCCAAGGAGCCGAGCTTCGGAGTACTTTGCTGTCATTCCGTCGAAGCCACGCTTGTCATCAGATTGACACAATGTGTAGAGATTGTGAAAGATCGCCATGTGCTGGGGCACAGTGCTTGACGCTGGTAATGTGAGAGCGTCGGGCGGTGCTTTGAGACTGGACAACGTGTAACTCGTTTTGCGTGCACGTTTCTTGAGTAGTGGTTCGTCGTCACTATCGTCTGATGGTACAATAGACGGCGAGACCAAGGTGAGCGGCTTCGAGGCACTCAGTTTGGAGGGTGCAGCAGTGCTGCCAGGTGGAGGAAGCTGCTAGCTGGTCGTCAGTTTCATTGGCGTAAGCATTGCTTGAGGGCAGCAATGACTTACTAGGCTTTCTGAGGCGGCAGTGCTCGTCCCGAAAAACGTCGTGATTTTGAAGTTGTTCAGTTGCTTACGTTTTCTCGCCATTATCGTGATGAAGCGAACCGCGGATGTCTTTCGAGGCTCGCGCTCAATAACAAGACAGAGGGTATTTGAAGAAGGCAGCAAAAGGCGGCCTCTTGGAAGGGTTGTAACTGAAAGGATGTCCTATAAGGTACAGATCGAGCAGCAAGATTAAAGAGAGTAGTCCAGGCAGCACTGCCGACGGTCGAGGAAGTCGCATCGTGTTACACGTTGGAGGGAGGGAAGGCGCTTCGTGTGCACGGTGAAGTCGCACCGCAAGAAGCAGTGAAAGTCGCGACCGCAGAACTACCATTGAAGGCGCCCGCGTATCGTCTTTCTTGTATGTGCCGGCAAATGCCGCATACATTGACGTGGGAGCAAAGCCGAGTGTGGTGATGGAATAGGCGATGTGGTGAATCGTTTGAAGAAGAAAGGATTGAGTAAGTGAGTAAGCGAGAAGTTGACGAGGGGAGGCATGGAACCGCGCTAGCGGACGCAAGTCCGCGTCCAATGAGAGGCGCGTATTATTGACGCGATAGTCCAACGCCGAGAAGTGAGGGAGGTCTGAAGGACTTCTGCCTCTCACAATTCCCAGAATGAATTACTCTCTGGAGAAATAGCGACTTGCGAGATTGCGATCTCTCTACAGGCACGGCTCAGTTCCTACACAAAAGTAGCCTTCATTACACAACGCCTCGCTATGCACTCCCTTTTGAAAGCAGACCAATCTGGCTTTTGTACATCACCTCATTCCATACCTGATCACCGCCTCACAGGCTTGCCTCCTTGGAACTTCCTCTTCTGTGCAGGCTGGCTTCCATAGTTCCTCCTCGCCTGATCAGGCTTCTTCATGCTGGCTCCGAGATTGATGTCGACCTTGGGAGGCACTGAGAATCCGAAACCCTTGGCCACTTTTTTGAGGTCAAGCTTATGAATGTCGAAGACTGTACGAAGCGAGTGGGAAGCGTAGGCTTGAAGGTAAGATCGGTAGCCATCTTTGGCAGACTGTGAAGTGTGTTAGTAAACGCTGTGCTCAGCCTTCCTTCCAAAGTACTCACCTTGTTCAAGTAGTAGTTCTTCCCAATGAGCATCTCGAGCTGTGACTGAATGTCAAGAATCTTCTTTGGTGGAATCTCGAACTCAACAAGAGGCACCTTTGCCTCCTTCAGATGCGACAAGAAGCCCACTTCACTCGGTTGCAAGAACATCAAACTCTTTCCCTTCGCATTGGCACCTCGTGCTGTTCGGCCAACACGATGAATGTAATCGCGAGGGTCATCCGGAGGATCGAACTGCACAATCCAATCCACAGCAGGGATATCAAGTCCTCTTGCTGCTACATCTGTGCAGATGAGTGTTCCAGACTTGGCGTTACAGAATTCGAAGAATGTGTTCGTCCGTTTCTGTTGCTTTTGCTTGCCGTGTAAGTCGAGGACCGGCAGATCGATGTAGTTGAGAAGTTCTGAGTAGTACTTGACGCAGTTGCAGCTGCTGAAGAAGACAATGATCTTCTTCTGAGGATGCTTCTTGAGGAATGTAAACAGTAACCGGAATCGCATGTCGGAGTCGCAGATCACGTATCCTTGCTCCAACCCGGCGACTGTGCTGTGTTCTTCCTTGTCGTCCACGTTGATGTATAGAGGTCGCTCTCGAAGTGAGACTCTCGCGAGGTCCGCAACCTTTGTCGTCTGCGTAGCAGAAAAGAGCATGGTTTGACGATCGTCCTTCGGTAGGATCTTGACGATCTGTCGCATCTCGTCCTCGAAACCCACTTCCAGGATTCGGTCGGCTTCGTCAATGACAAGCGCCTTGACATTCTTGAACACAAACCCTGGAGTGTTCTGCAGATGATCGAGCAATCGTCCCGGTGTGGCGATGAGCAGATTCACACCCTTCGCAAGCTTCTCCGCCTCGGCCCTTCGATTCGCACCACCAATGACGATGCCAAAAGTCTGTGAGTGGTGTTCCATGAGCTCTCGCGCGACCCCGAAAATTTGGAGCGCCAGCTCTCGTGTTGGTGAAACCACAATCACACCAGTTCCGTTTCGCGGCTTGAATCGAAGGCCATGCAGCAACTCTACGCAAGGTACAAGGAATGCCAGTGTCTTTCCGGATCCAGTCTTTGCGGCACCTAGCACGTCCTTGCCTGCCAACAGCGGACCCATAGCCCTTCTCTGAATTTCCGTCATATTCTCGAATTTCATGTCGTTGATGGCGCGCATAGTCTTTTCGCTCAGGTTGACCTCAGAGAACTTCTTCGGTTCTTCGTTCGTGCTGGGCAGCGATACGCCAACCGCCGAGGGTAGATCGGCTGCTTCTCCAGCGTGGCCGTTCTGTTCGGGTGCTTCCTGATCATCGTCCTCTTCTTCAACCTCAGAGTCTGCGTCATGACCATTCTTTCGCGGTTGCTGCTCATCATCTGACCCAAACTCGGCAAAATCGTCTTCATTTTCGACATCATCAGCGCCAGCCTCTGGTGCGGCATCCTTCAATTCCTGGTTGACCTGCTCTTCTGCCTCGACCTCTTCCGCATGTGCCTCCTCGACAGGCGCTTGCTCAGCCTTTGCCAGCGCTTTCAGTCGTCTCTTCTCCTCTTTGCGCTCCTGCTTCGACTTTTTCTTGCTGGGCTGCTCCTCTGGAGCTGAATCGTCGTCGGCATCGACTGGCGGTGTCACCTTGCGCTTCTTCTCTCTCACGGCATCACCGATGACAGCGTCGTCACTCTCGTGCTTCCTCTTCTTGTGCTCCTTCTTAGACTTCTTGGCCGATTTTGCGCCATTTTCTATCGGGTCCTCGCGCTCCATGGCGGGCGATGGCAAGCCACCAGACATCAAGGCTGGGTTGCCGGATTTGTTGACGTGCTTTCGCTTGCGCCTGGTCGATTCGCGGATATAATCGTCGTCGTTTGATTCGGGCGTCCAAGAGAAGAGACGATCGGACATTGAGATAATCGCTAGGATGCGCCCAGTACGCAGAGCAGTCGACCACTTTTTGAGTGGAGACGATCAGACCGAAAAATTGTCGGCCGATCGGCGAAACTTCAAGCCGAGCTCCGCTGCACCCTCATTTGGGCACAGCATTCTGTCTTCCCTCCTCGCCTTTCAGAGAACTTCAGGAAACAACAACTCCAGCCTCACCACTCGACAAACTCACATCCGAAAATCCTTCACGTGACATACCATTGAGTAACCTAGGTCCACGAAATGCAGTACTTCTTTGTTACGATGAACGAACCGATTCGACGGTGAAATGCTTCCTTTGATTCAGGAACCCACGGTCAATTCAGGCGAGCATTGTTCTCTTCCTTTTCGAGCCTCGAGTCAAGCATTCTCAAGGCGAGCCATGATGGCGTCGACGTGCAGCGCCTGGACCAGCCCGCTTTGTTATACCTCCAGCACAATGAAATCAAAGACTATCTATAGCACCTCCCTTCGATCTCTTATAATCCCCTTCGAGACTGCTCCCGGTGCTCTCCTTTCTTTCTGCAACATACTACGCTCATATTCCCAACCTCAGTTTCCTCCAAGCTCCATACTTGGGTATCTGCTGGCAGTACCTCCATAGTTTTAATCACCTAACGCGCTCCTACCTATTCCCACCAGCTTCACTGTCACAATGCCCCGCCCCGTGACTAACAATCCAAGGAACGACTGGAATCAGGGTCGAAGGAACAGTGGTCCAAGGCAGAATGGCCCGAGAAACAACACGCCAAGGAATGGTTCCCAAAATAGGGACCAACATTGTTCTCTCTGCGATAAGACTGGCCACTCACGAGACAAATGTTTTAAGAACCCCGCAAATTTCAAGTGCAAGAACGAGAATTGCAAGTCGCGCGGCACGCACGAGACCAAAGATTGCAAAGTGCGCAACGGCAACAAGCGAGATGGAGTGTGTGACCACTGTAATAAGAAAGGCCACTCAAGCGATGATTGCTACAAGAAAGGATCTGGTGATGTGTCGATGACATCTCCCACACATTCCTATTGTGCCCACTGCAATACGACCGACCACGCAACAAGTTCTTGCAGGGACGAGCTCAGCTTCAAGCGTTACAGCGAATCGCTGCTCAGGTGCGCTCGCTGTCACGAGAAGGGCCACAGTCACGATGAGTGTCGAAACCCCGCTGGTAAACGATGTTCCAAATGCCTCTTTCTTGGACACGGCCGAGATAATTGCCCTGTGAGGTACAACAAGGATCTCAAGTCCCCTGCCACGCCTGCACGCAACGTATTTGCAACCATTGACAGTATGAAGGTGGACGGTCGATCTCGATTCCGCTTCACGCACTATGAAAAGCTGCACAAGACCCAGCAAAAGCGATTGGAGCTTGAGAGACACTCCCATGATGTGGACTTTCAGAAGAGTCAGATGACTGAGGCCCAGATATACAAGGCCGATCGAAAAATAGAACAGGCTCAACGCTACATTGAAGCTGAAGAGCGAAAGATCTTCCCTCGCTCTCCACGCTCTCGCTTGGTCCAAGAATATGACGTCGAAATGGGGACACCAACTCTTCCCGCCTTCGAGGACTATTATAGGCATACCTGGAATGGTCCCACCACGTACCCTTCTTACAGCATGACACTTGGGGGCCGACGAGCATCGACGGTAGCCGCGAGACTTTCCCGGTGGATCACAAAGGAAGGTGGCAACGGGAATGATCCTGTCATACAGGAGAACACCTGGGCACAGCTCAAAGAGATGGAGAGACGGATCCTCAACAAGATCTCCAACTCTCGTCTGGGATATCGACATTCTGGTATCTGGAACAATTACATCACGCTCAACGAAATCGCAATCATGGAGGCCGGCGTCGTCACTCAAGAACGTATGAACCAGATCAAAAGACTCCTTGTCTTGGGTGCCGTCGTGTATCGTGATCCGATGACTATGGCAGCAGTGTTCGGCCGCAAAGTCCCTTATTGCGCAAAGTGCGGCACACGCGGAACGATCGTGAACGAGCACTTTGAACCCGTACCAGTCGATGCTCCTGTCAACGAGCTATATCTGCTGCGGGATGTGGAGCACCCAGGATGGGGTCTCTTCATCGTCTTCCAATGCGATACTCGATGCACCGCCAAGTATGGCTATCGATTCGCTCCGGTTCCAATCGAAGAAATGAACGGCAAAGATATTCAAAATGATCCGATGTACTACCCATACGGAGACATCTGAAGCGCATCTTGAATGCGGGCCCACAACGAAGGAATATGTGATTATCTGAAGCAACTTTTGCGCGTTACACAAAGTATATTTATATAATACTAAAACCAAGTGAGCCTCTGGCAGGCTCATTTCAAAAACTTATCTCTCCCTGTTTCTTAATTTTCATGTCCTCTCAAAGCTGCCTAGAGGCCATGTTGCCCTGCTGTCGGACGAACAAAGGCTGAGAGTCTGGTTTCGTTCGCCACCAGTTCGCTTTGTCTCTTCGTCGTAGCTCGCACGTACCGAAACAGGACCCATCTAGCGAGATACAACAAAGAGAATGAGTGGCTTGGCATATCAGTACAAGCACACACGAGGCGGAGACCCAGTCCAGCTCTATTGTACCGTGCTGGACTGTGCGCAGACTGTGTTGGTCTGTGCATGGACTGTGTTGGTCTGTGCTGTTGTGCTGAGAATTGGGAGACTGGAAGCGAGACGTCTCCGTCAAAATACTATGCATTCTTAGGAAGTCATCTTTAGTGGAGAGCATTGAAGCGACTCGGAGTGTACACGTCTAGGCAAATTTCTTCGATGATCGGTCAGTGGCTGACATTCAGCCCGAGAAGATAAGCGGAGAATTGAACGAAGGATAATGCTCAATTGGTCTGCTACATTCTGAACTCAACAGCAGTACTATTGCAACCCTGTAATCCTCTACTCGATCATAGAACATCATGCCGCAATGCTCCTCGTTGTTCCTTTCTTTCTCTCTCTGCAAACACAGTAGCTCCATGTTGGACCTTCAGCGCATGGCATTACTGCAATAAGAAAACCAGACCACTTTGCCTTTCACCAGAGCATACGTCTCAGTGTGTACGCCAACAATTCCGTAACGCCGCTCAATCGGAGCCCGCCATGCTTCAAACCCTTTGCTGCTCGGACGCAAAGCGTCTATTTCTTCTTGGGTCTGCCTCTGCCTTTCGCAGGTACGCTGCCAGAGCCGGTGGTATCGACACTGCCAGCGCGAGAGGTGCCATTGGGAGTTCCCTTGACCCCGTTCACAGCTTTGTTCTGTTCATTGAAATCAGCACCCACTTTTGGTTTTCATAACAGTCGCGTGGTAGAACTCACCTTGGCACCACCAGTAGAAGTACGGCCCTTCTTCTTGGCTGGAGCTTCTTCCTCCTCATCGTCTTCCTCTTCAACAGCTCGCTTGTTCTCTTTGTTATTGCCACCTTCCATCTCACGCGTAACAGTCGTAATAAGCGTAGCACAACGACGACCGATTTCCTGCGGAGTTCGTGAAAGGAAGAACCAGTCAAAGCGGAACAATGGAGACTCGCGGATCTCATCACGAATCTTCTCATATAGTCCCTCCGTATCGATGCCGTACTTGTTCAGCATGACCAGCAAGAATCGATCTTCCTCTTCGGTGTAGACCTTCTTGTTCGTCGTGCTGACAGTGTAGTTCAGTTTCAACTGCTGCAAAGGCACACGGTACATGGCGAGCTTCTTCTTGAGCATTTCGCGCTGTTCGATGACTCTGGCAGCGCGTTGCTCACCTTCCTTGATGGCCGAGATGTGCTTCTCCCAATTGTGAATTTCCTTGTAGCGTTTCCAGAAGACCTTGGCGTACTCTTTGACTTCCTTAGGGTTCTTTGAGTCCACTTCCAAGGCAATGCCCTCATAGTCATTACGACCATACTTGGCACTACCGTTGATGAATTGCTGGAAGTCGCGCTTGTTCCAGTCACCGAAACCCTCTGATGCAAGTTGCTCCTTCTCCGCAACCTCTTCTTCGGTCAGAGGCTCAGCATCGTCGATGTTCTTTTGCTCCAGTTCCTGGTCCTGCATACGCTGGTCCAAAGTATCTTCCTCTCCGTCAGCAAGAGGTGCCTTGATGTTGTTCTCCTTTCGGAACCAGGCAGTCTCTTTCTCCTGCAGGTCGCCAAGTCGCGGCGAGAAGAACTGATAATCGTGCAAGGATTGCTGCTTGGGTGCTCTGGGAACCTTGGGCTTCGGATCGGGTCGAGGTCCGCCTGTCATAAGAGCATTGCGGTAGTACTTGTCCATGGAGTAGGACTGCTCTTTGCGCTCACGCTTCGATGGGTTGATCCAGTTGAGCCCAATCTCCTTCTTCTTGTTGATGAAGCTTTCGCCGTTCCACTCATAAGCCGCACCTGCTTCTGTGTTGAACTTTTGCAGGTCGTCCAGACCAAGCTTTTCGTATTTGGAAGCCATTTCTTTTGTACGCTCTTCACCGTGGCGCAGGATCGCGTCAAGATCATCATCTGCTTCACCACCTTTGCCAAAAGCTCCATATCCCTCCTTCGACTCGAAGATTGTCTCTGCTCCGTGCTGGATCATGCCCAAAAGCTCATCCTTGGATGAAGCAGTCTTAGCCTGTTGCTGTGCGCGCCCTTGCTGAATGACGAGCTGATCAAGACGGAGCTTCTGAGCTGCTCGCTCCAGGACCTTCTCTTCGATGGCATTCTCGGTAATGAAGCGGAACACATGGACCTGCTTCTTCTGACCGATACGGTGAGCACGATCCATGGCCTGCAAATCGGCCTGCGGGTTCCAGTCCGAATCGAAAAGCACAACAATGTCGGCTGTCGTCAAGTTGATGCCTAAACCACCAGCACGAGTAGTCAACAAGAACAAAAACTTTTCAGAGCCTTCCTTGTTGTAGTCGTCGATCGCCGCAATACGGTCCTCGTGGGCAGTCGAGCCATCAATACGACAGTATTTGTAGCCGCGCATGACGGAGTAATCCTCGAGAATGTCCAGAACACGCGACATCTGAGAGAAGATCAAGACACGACTGCCCTGAGCTTGCATTCGCTTGAGCAGCTTGTCAAGCATGACCATCTTCGCTGCATTGTTGACCAGATGCTCGTCAGTAGTGTATGGAGGACCAGGTTCGGCACCATCAAAGAGATAAGGGTGGTTACAGCACTTGCGCAACTGCATGACAATGTTCAGCAGACGAGTCTTGCTCTCCTTCTTGCCTGCAGCACCGTTGACAGCATCGATATCCTTTTCCAGAATGCTCTTGTACCACTTGATTTGCATCTCGCTCATTCCAACGTAAAGGTTGACTTCCTTCTTCGGTAGCAAGCTCTTCTCGACGTCAGCCTTGACTCGGCGAAGCAAGAACGGTCGCAAGACACGATGTAGTTGCTGCACAACAGTATCTTGGTCGGCATCCTGGTTGTTGAACCACGAGTCAAACGCTTCGGCGTCTCCGAACACATCTGGCAGCAAGAAGTTAAGGAGTGCCCACAATTCGTGCAGATTGTTCTGCAGTGGTGTTCCGGTGATCAGCAGTCGATTTCGTGAGTTGAAGATTCGAATGATTTGTGCAAGGGATGATTCCTCGTTCTTGATTCGGTGGGCTTCATCGATGATGATGTACTCCCAGGCAAACTTCTTCAAGTGGCTCTTTTCACGCAGGATCATTTCGTACGACGTGATGCAGACGTCAAACTTCTCATCGACCAGTCGGTCCTGAATGAGCTCCTGACGTTCGTCCTTGGCTCCTTGCAAGACGAGCACGTTGATCTCCGGGATCCACTTTGCAAATTCTCGCTTCCAGTTGTCCAACGTCGATTTGGGCACAGCGACGAGGTGAGGCCCAGTGATGCCTTGCAGAAATCGCAGGTAGCCGATAAAGGAGATAGTCTGCAACGTCTTGCCCAGACCCATCTCGTCTGCGAGGATGCCCGAGATACCATTCTCGTGCAAGCTGATCAACCAATTCAGACCAGCAACCTGATAGTCTCGCATTTCACCACCCTGGATATATTGCGGGCTTTCACGAAATATGGTGTGTTCGGACTTGCCCTCTTGCTTGCCTTGTCGCAGCAACTCGGCGTCTTCTTCCTTTTCCGTCCGCCGCCGCCTATCGCCGCCGGCACCGCCCTTGCGCTTGTTCCCAGCCTGCGCGCGAGCAGCCTCTTCCTGATCCTGGCGGTCGATTTCCTGCATGATCTCACGGATCTTGGGGTTTGGGTTCGTATCGATGAAATGGCGAAACAGATCCGTCAGGCCAAGCAGGTATCGAAATCGCTTGATGGAGTCGTCCTCCTTGCTATCGCCTAGCCGGTCGTGCTTCTTTCCAAGCATGCTCTTCCGTAACGAGTTGCCCTCCCATCGCTTCGAGCGCCCGTCTTTGGGAGCATCACCAGCGACACTGTTGGCGGTGCCTGTGGGGTTCGACTCGGAATCAGTGTAGTCGGGCGTGTCGAGCATCATGGCATCGGGCAAGCTGCCGTCGCCGACACCCAGTGCCTGTGAGCTCGCCATGTTGGGCAACAGAGCTGATGTGTGGTTGTCGTGTTTGCAGTCGCAGCGCGATGGATTGCGCCTGGGTCGGCGGAATCCCTAGCCCCGAAACACTTTCCGCGCGTGCTCGACACGTCTGCGCGTCAAATCCGAGCGTGTCTGGACGTGTTTGATGATTTGGATCGATTTGGTGATGATTGTGCGCGTGTTTGCGCGTGCAGAAGAGTATTGCAGCACGGCAGGAGTGGATGTGGAGGTGGAAAGGGCCAAAAGGCAATGCAAGTGGCAGAAACGCGCGAGCCGCGAGCTTGTTACGTCGGCGAAAGCCTGCGCCGCCAAAACTTTGTGTGGCCCGTGCTTTGTTCACATGGTTTGCTCGATTGATGATACACGAGACGATCAGCTGGAAGTGTTCGCTTGAAGAACGACATTTGGATACATAGCATAGTACTGCCTGTGCCAACTGACATTACGGCTGCTGTCTGCAGAATGAGAGCCTGTCGATGATAATCTAAATGCATACTGTAGCCCTACGCCCACTGGCGCCAGCTCGTCATTTTCAATGCATGCTGGTGTCCATAGCCTGAAATGCACGCACAAATACGATAAAGCCCAACGTCCCTTAAAAGATGGAATTGACAATGTTGCCACCAATCGTGGCACCGGCTCCGAAAATGGCCGCATTGCCCAGCTTCTTTCCAAACTTCTTGCCCATTTCCTGTCCTTTGCCCGGCACCTTCCCGTCACCATTACCCATTTGACTCGTCTCGAGGGGCATGTTACCGTAGTTGTTGCCATAATTGGGAGCCGGAGGTCCTCCAGGTGGCGCGCCCTTGTCGTCGACAACTTGGACGTAGCTGCGCGGGAAGATACCTTCCTGCCCAGTCCGCGCGTTTCTTCCTTTCCACCATTCCGCGTTCATGTACTCAGTTACTGTGATCTGTTTCACGATACATTGTTAGCACAGGTCTTCGCGAAGCCGCGACGGTAAGCCGCATTCCATGAACGACACTTACATGGTCGTTCGGCTGCAGAGCCAAATCGCCAGCATCCTCTGACTTGTAGACATATAACGCCGTAGCTTGTGCAAGAGGCGGGAAGTTCGCTGCTGGCGGAGGTGGAGGTACACTCTGTTGTTGGTATGGCGGGGGTTGTGGAGAGGGTGTAGGCTGGTAGAAGCCACTCTTTTCGTCGTGCGCGCCGTTTCCGTTCACATTCAGGTTGGCCATAGGTTCTGTAGGAGGAACTTGCTGTGCTCTAGCCGCCTCAACTGCTGATGGCAGCGCACCGACCGATATGGGAGCGTGGAGAGCTGTCTGTGAGGGAATCTTTTGAAGAAGGTCGTTCAGTGTTTGTGGGGTGATGATCGAAGCATCGCATAGGTATTCGAGTTCCTTCTCATCGTCAGTATCAATCGTATGGGCCAGGACGTTCGCTACGCACTGCTTTGATGGTCCTGATGGAGCGATTGACCATCGCGGTCTGCATTTCCTCCATGCCGCCCCTTGTAGCGGTTTGTCTGAGGTGGTTCAGCGACGGCGCACGAGCGGCAGTAAGCGGACACCTGGTGAGTGAGTTGCAAGAAGGTGGTAGGTACGAAGTGACGGCTCTCAGGAACCCGAGAAGTTGAAGGCCTGCGGACCTGCGAACGGCTTGAGGCTGACGTCGCAAGTGGCTTGGCCCAGCTGAACCCTGCAGGGTCGGAGTCGCGTGTTTCACGTATGGCTGCCGAGTGCCGACTTCACAACAAACACCTCAGTCGAACTCTTCCATGTGCAATGTTCCGGCGCATCTTTGCACGAGCTCGACCGACGACTGATTGCCGCGCACGCAACGCGATGATTCCCATCATGGCAACAGCTGTCCCGTCCCAAGACTTGTCCTGGTGACAGACCTGCGCGGAGCTCAGCCACCGTGCAACACGACGCTTTTCGTGAGTCCATCAGCAGTCGAAGCCCATAGCTCGATACTGCGGCTTGCACGCCTCGCACTCCCTCATGTGGAGCTGAGCATTGTGATGACCCGTGTATATCTCGACTGGATATCGAATTTGGCAAGGCACTGGTTCGTAGGTCTCATCCTCTTCCCACTCTTCTTCAGGCTCGACATCTACAGCCACCGCGGCCAGCGCGCCATCCGTGTCAGAGCTCCAGTCGCTCGAATCGACATCGTCGCAAGCTTTTCTCTCCGTTTTCGATTCGACTTCTGGCCCTCGAGACTCCAAGTACGCCCGGCAGCGATAACATGCAACATGACCGTGGAGATGCGGGAGGGAACGATTCTCCTCTCGCTCTTGTGGCCACCAGCAGCCACAGTAGTTTCCTTGTTCGCCCGGAGTGTGATCTGCAAGCATCGGTATTGGTTCCCAATGATCTAGAAGTGGTAACGAGTCATAGTGCCCTGCCTGGGACAGTCCCCAGCTGTATGAAGCTGGCTCCTTTTTCTGAGCTGATGCGAAAGTAGCATAGCGTGATGCCGGGTCGTCAGGATGGCTGAGGGCCGGGGGCGTGGCGTCGGTGCGTTCAACGTTATCGGTGCATTTCGAATCCGATCGCACGTCGAGATCCTCCGCATTCGACATGATATGGATGATTATTGATGCTAATTGCAATGAAGCACTCTGCAGGTGCTATGAGCTTGCAGTGTTGAGTAGGCGAGGTGCCCGGGCAGTCGATGTACGAGCGAGGGGAAAGGACGAAGTAGCCACTTCGCAAGCACGGCAGCCAAGGTCCTCGATTTTGGTCGTTGCTTCTCGGTGTCGAAGACAAAAAAGGGCCATGGCCAGAAGAATGTCAACGTACTTTTTTTGAACCCCTGGAGTTGACGAAAAATTCAATACTTGAGGACAGCTTATGGGGCAGACCAGTTCGTGGCCGCCGCGATGGGAAGGTACCTTGCACCTCATTCTTCTAAGGCATGTAGTACTTTTGTAGCATACTACTAATTGCCGCTAGACACTGTTCCGGTATGTGTATGAGCCTGATCATCGTGAGCATCGTGAGCATCGGACGAGGCACGAGACCACGCTCAAAATGTTGGCCTCAGGCAATCAGAAGCTTCAATACACCTGACTCGGCCGCACTATCTTCACGCCGATACTCAAGACTAGGTACTACACGCCTCCTCCTCGCACAAAAGTACGGAGGCCTTCACTCAACACAGGCCGAAGCATTGCCCGTGGGGTAGGTATGGGCGAAGTTCAGCCGAGACCGGCTCAATCGACCAAAGTTTATAATCACGGATGCAACCGCGTCGTGGCCGACTATATCAAGGTAGTGTCTTCCCCACTCTCGTTGTTTCCTTCTCGTCAGATTTTGTCAGATTCTCAACCAACAGCCCAAGATGCGGCACCATTGCCAGCGATCGGCGGCCTTGTGTTTACTGACGACATGCACACTCGCGCAAAATCAGCAGAACATGTCCACACGCTTGACAAGCTATGTTGATCCTCTCATTGGAACCGTTGGCTCGACTCCAGGCTCCGCAATCGCAGGCGGCAACTCATTCCCAGGAGCTACACTGCCATGGGGCCTCGCGAAGCCTGGCATCGACACGTCGTACTTGGGCGTTCCGAACGGAACAGCCGTAGATTGCAACGCAGGATACTCCCCACTCGGCAACGTGACTGGAATATCTATGACACATGTTTCGGGTACTGGAGGCGTCCCCACTTATGGGCTGATTTCGCAGATGCCATTGTATGGAGACTTGAGCGGCGTCAACTTGGCAGACAATACCACATATTGGCAAAACAGAAGCTTGGAGGATGAGACGGCCACTGTTGGCCATTTCAGAACGATTTTGCTCAATGGCATTGAAGTAGACATTGCCAGTTCACGCCGGGCTGGTCTCATCAAGTACACATTCCCAGCTTCAATCGCCAGTAATGCCAGCATGTCTGAATCTACTCCCGAAGTCGTACAAACGGCAACAATAGAAGATGCACATGTCCTGGTCGATTTGACACACGTTCTTCCAGGCTATGGAACACAAGCATACTCACAGAGGTACACTCACGGCACGCTGCACACTCGTACTGGGAAGAATGGGCAGCCATCGTACTCCGGATCCGCGACTTATACTGGAGGTTGGAGTCAGCCTCAATCACATACACTCTACTTCTGCGGCAACTTCAGTGCGACAAATCTGGAGCCCACCGATGCATATGTAACGCAGAATAGTAGAGATCGCGTGCGGGGCGCTGGAACCATAAACTGGCCGTACAGTCCTTCAGAGCCACCCGCGTTCAAAAATCGCCCGATTCCCAGGTCTTTCACCGAGCTTGAGTCGTTTGCTGGCAACGGCATGGGAATTGGCGCACTGTTCAGCTGGACACCCTCAGCCAATAACGCATCCGCGGGTAGAGAAATCCTGGCCAGAATCGGCATTTCCTACGTTAGCCACGAACAGGCCTGTGTCAATTCCGCAAACGAACTCCCTGCGAACCTGAGCTTTACTGAGGTTGTTGAGCGATCTCGGGAGGAATGGGAGAAGGAGATTCTAGGCGCAATTGAAGTTGTGGATGATGGGTCCGCTAGCAGTAGCAACACCACGCTCAAACGCATGCTGTACACTGCGCTGTACCAAACTGGTCTGATGCCAACTGACAAGACTGGCGAGAGTCCCGCTGGATACGATGGCATTCCATATTTTGACGACCATTACACTCTCTGGGATACGTACCGAAGTCTGACGCCACTATACCACTTACTCTACACCGAGACCTACTCTCGTGTTATCAAAGGCCTGATCTCTATTTTCACGGTTGAGGGTTGGCTCCCAGCTGGCCGCATTGCCAACTGGAACGGACGAGTGCAAGGCGGTACTCATGCGGACATGGTCCTGGCTGACGCCTATGTCAAGAACAGTGGCGAGCTAGCCGACGACATCGATTGGCAAGAGGCTTATCGGGCAGTCCTGAACGACGCTCTCAATAATCCAGTCCACAACGTAGACACCGCAACCTTCGACGGCGCAACAAAAGAAGGCCGCGGCGCTCTCGACGACTATCTCTCCCTAGGCTTCATCACCCGAAACCACACCCGCAGCATCTCCCGCGGAGTCGAATACTCCCAAAACGACTTCGCCATCTACAGCATATCCAAAACCCTCTCCAACTCCACAACCCAAACCTCCGACTTCCTCAACAAATCCTCCTGGTGGCAAAACCAATGGTCCCCATCCGCCAACACCTCCCTCTACATCCCCACCCTCTCAAACTCCACCTCCAACACCACCTTCACCGGCTTCCCAGCCCCTCGCAACATGGACGGAACCTTCAACTTCACAGCCTACGACCCCCTCACCTGCGGCAACTGCGGCTGGGCCGACGACATCTACGAAGCCAAACCCTGGGAAACAGCCTTTGGCGCCGCCCCACATGACATGTTCAAAATAATCAACCTCATGGGCGGCTCACAAAAATTCGTCCAACGTCTCGATGCCAGTTTCATTCCCGGTCTGGGCTCCTCTGTAGGAGCCAACAACGACGCAGGAACAGCGCTTTTTAATCCTGGAAATGAACCTTCGTTTTTGACACCGTATTTGTATAATTATGTCTCTGCTCATCAATGGAAAACTGTGCAAAGGACGAGAGAGATTGTTGATCAGTACTATTCGGATGAGAGGAATGGATATCCGGGGAATATCGATGGAGGGGCGTTGCCGAGTTGGTTGATTTTTAATTTGATTGGATTGGTGAGTACATCAAGCACAATTTTCCAACTTCCGAAGGTGGTCATGCTAACTTGATCACTAGTTCCCCGTTGCAGCACAGCCTGTATACCTAATCGGCGCTCCTCGATTCTCATCCCTCCGGATCAAACTCTTCACTGGCACGAAACGCGAGACGACGTTGAATATCACAGCCCCAGGGCTCTCCGATACGAACTTTTATCCTCAATCAATCACCTTCAACGGAAAGAATCACACTCGCAGCTGGCTGAGTCACGATGAATTAAGTCAAGGCGGCAACCTAGTCTTCAACGTGGGACCTGAGCCCAGCTCATGGGATACTGGCGAGAGACCGCCCTCATTATCTGGCTGGTCGTAGGTCAAACAATACTTCCGCCAGCACTGAGGGGCTCTCAGTGTACTCTACACCCACTCCACGCCTATGTACAATAATCTCAATCAACGCTGTACGAATCCAAACTGCCGCTTGCCCTGATCAAAAATGGCATACATGCCCTTCAAGTGCGTGCCACCATAGATCGAAAAGTTCATGTTGCCGCGCGATTGGATTCCGCCATATACCATTCCGCCACCTAGCTCGGCATAAGCCAGGCCCGACTTATGCACCGAGAACTGTTGATCACCAATCGCAAAGCTGAGATCGGGAAGCTTGGCATCCTTCGGAAAGATGAAGCCGCCTTGGTCATTGTCGTAGCGGGATCCGGGTACAGCGGCGTAGATGTTCTTGCAAGTGGAGTCGTCGATGAGGCTGGGATAGGTCAGCTTGGTTCTAGTTCAAAAAGGAGATCACTGCCTTACCTCAACGTGGTGCCAGTGTCCATGATGGCCATATTGCCAGCGAGAGGGATGCTGGTTCCGTTGATGACCACGGAGGTGGACCTGACATTCCAGAAGCCATGAGAGCTGTCAATGGGCGTGTAGTAGATTGGCCGTCCCTTTACAAGATCGTTGTCGATGTAACCAAAAGTGTAGCAGTCGGGCTCGCTGTCTTTAGTGCTGGTCAAATAGCAGGTGAAGAGCTCGCTGTCCTTGGGGATATCGGCTTGCGTGATCATGTTCTCGACTGGAGTGTGCACTGGCTGCGGCTTGACAGTATTGATCGTTCCCTGTGCCCATGTTAATCACAGCTTCTCCGTGATTGATGATGGAGACTCACAAACGCAAGTCCCAACAACCCATCCCCCTCACTTTGCTCAAAGCTCTGCGCCAAATTCTTCGCCAACTCAACATGTTGTCCCGTCACACATAATCCTCCAATTGACACAGTGTCAGTCCCCACGACACCATTCGCCGTCGACCCATCTCCATACTGAATCTGCCACGACATTCCACCTGCATCTTTCTACGAACTGCTCTTCGTCGGATCGAAAATCGTGTGTCCAGTCTTCTGACCTTTGATCTTCACGTTGTCAGGTAGTAAAGTCGACCAGACCCAGAGATCGGAAGATCCAGTGTCAAAATCGAGGTTGAGACATTGGGCTGGAGTGCCGACACCCACTGGCGCGAGGTACTCGGAATCGTTCTGTACATTATCGGCGTCGAGGTGACCTGTCTTGCCAGTGGAGTCAGGTTTCTTGACCATTCGAGTAACGACGCGTGGGTGACTTGTGGTTGCTGTTGTCTTGTTCCCATCATCTCTCCCTGGCGTCAATGCATCGACAAGCGTCTGACTGGCCGTTTCGAGGCCATCGACCACTGCATGAATAATGGTGAAAGGAGTAGGTAAAGTCGGCGTGATCTCGTACTTGCGGCAGAGACTGGCTAAGTCACCGAGGCCTTTGGGTTTGAATCCAGGATTGCGGACCAGCTGGACTTTGCGAAGGCCTTGCAGTGGCGCCGTCGCGTGCGATACTGCTTGCGCGACGTTTCGTTGAGCTGTGGGATGTGGATGTGGATGGAAATTGCCGTGGGCGAAATTTTGGTAGGTCGAGGGTAAGTTGTGCTTCTGCTGATAGACGGTTTTGATGTCTTCGATCGTCATTGCGCTAGGTTCCTAGGTTGTTGAAGTATAAGTATCTGTAAGACCTTTGTCCTGACCATGAATTGATAAGTGATTGCTCGGCTTTGCGAGTGCGAGGACGGCAACTTCTTCAAATGTGTGGAGTGGGAGGCACGGCTGACGTGCCGGGTAAGAGACAGTGGAAGTGAAGGAAAGTGCGATCGCTGAACTCGACTATTTCGAATTCATTGCTATTTAAGCTACAGCTATGTCAGCAGCTGTCCATATTTACATGCCACGCACGATGCGTGTCGTAATCAGCCTTCTGGTGCAATCAAGGCACCAGTCTAAGCCGAGCGCTTGGAGAGTATCTCCCTGACGGGAGGAAATGTTGCTGTGAATCATTGCCCATCCATGCGCCTACGCTAATCTCATCATCTTGCCAAAAGAAGAAGTCGCAATCTCATGACTGCGTGAAGCTTAGTCATGAATGTAACTGCACGCGTCGCCCTTCTGGCACTTGCCCTCCTTGTAGAACCGACAACTCTTGGTCTTGTAGTTGGGATTCGTCGCCGCGTGTGGATGTGCAGGCTGAGCAGCAAAGTTCTGTTGCTGCTGTGGCTGCTGGATCTGCGCCAAGATAGCAGCAAGATCGATCTGTCCCGGTGGAGCAGCAGGCTGCGGTGGAGGTGGTGGAGGAGGAGGCTGGAAGCCATTTGCGCCCATGAATGGTGTAGCAAAAGCCGGCATTCCAGATTGTGGTTGCTGATAACTCGTCGGCTGTGGAGCGAGTTGGCCTAGCGAAGCAAGAATAGCTCCGACATCGATGGGTGCGGCAGCAGTAGGCTGCTGCTGTTGCGGCTGGCCACCCATGAAGCTTGGAATGCCGAAGCCTGCGGGTGGTTGTGGAGGTTGACCGTATGCGGACTGCTGGAAAAATGGCTGCTGGCCACGTCGCGATGCGATCTCACGCGCACGAGCCATCCACTTGTCGTCCAGCGCGCCAAACGCTCTGATCGGCTCGCCTTGGTCTCCATTGTACGGGCTTTCGGGCTCTTTGGGGTTAGGCGGGATCTCGCTGCGGTCGCTGTAGAACTGCAAGAGGTTGTTATTCTCATACTGCTCACGCTTGGCACGTTCGGTCGATTGCGGCTGTAGGGCGCCTCCGGCATAAGGAGCGTACGCCCGATCGCGCTCTCGCTTTTCGATCACGGTGAAGTCTACTTGGGATGGGGTCCGGAATTCGATGAGATTGGTACTCTCCTCAGCCTCGTCCTCGTCTTCGTCGAGATCCATAAGTTGGTGCTTCTGCTTGAGCATTCTGCCCTCTCCTGCGACATCAGACATGTCACGCATCTGGCTCGAGTTGTGATCGATTTCCTCGGCAGGATCATGGGTGAAGTAACGTATCTGCACGAGATCTTCTCCAGTCTTGAAGGAGACATGCAGCTTCCGCCGCTGTTCCTTGCGCAAACGCTTGGCGCGCTCTTCTGGTGTCTCTTCTGGTCGCTGCGGGGTGGCTTGCTTCACAGGTTTAACCTCTTCCTTCTTTGGCTTGGCCAGATTGGCCATGGTCTCTGCGAAAGAAAATGCTGGTTTCGGTGTCGGAGCAGCGGCGTTTGCCCCAGGTAATTTGGCTGCTGTAGTCTTCGCAATTCTTTCTGCATTCGAGGTGCCAGGCTTCTTGGCCGACTGCAGGCTGGAGAAGAAGGTAGAGGGCTTTGCAACGACAGCTTTCTTCATAGGAGCCGTCGTGGCTTTGCCGGCTTCCGTCTTCTTAACAACACCGTTACCAGTGATTCGTGCGGTGGTAGCTGCGCCATTGATCTTTGCTGCACCAGTCGCGACCTTCTTCGCGGCTCCTCCATCGGTATTTGAAGCCGCAGCCGCCGAGCGTTTGACACCAGCCACTGGCTCTACGGTCGACTTCTTCGGCGGGCTGTCGGCTTTTGTGGTTGAAGTACGATCGCCAGCGGGCTTCTCAGTCTTCTTGTTGGCCGCGGCGTCTTTGGAAGCAATCTCTGCATTCGCGAGAATCTTTTTCGCAAAGAACTGTGTCTTGGCGTCTCCTTTCTTCTGTACCCGTGGCAGCACCTTTTCGAGATTGGTTTTCTCCAGCTTCTCTCGGGTGAGGGTGGAGCATGCAGCCATGAGCTCCAGAATCGCGCGAGACAGTGGTCCATTTTGATCTTCAGCAACGACTCGGTCGCGTAAGAACTGATAGAAAATGTAGACGAGTGGGAGTCCTTCGGCAAGTCTATGTGGGTTGATTGTCAGTCAATACTCCTATGGTCATGCGCAAACCCGAACGCCTCGTAACATGGCACCCCAAGCCCTGTCCATTACATTGTTGCGGGCATGATTTGTATCATTCCGCGCGAGGCGAACTGTCTCGAATCTGCAGAAGATACAGCGGCATGCACTGCACATGTGCCAATTTATACATATCGGCTCCAGGCGCGCACGCTTGAAATACTGTCACGTTGATGGTGGGGGTCACGATGCGAAACTTGCACTTCCGTCATACAAAGTTGCCACGCAACCTTTTCACGATGCATGTCATGAATGCACTCTCGCCGCCAATGCTTCCGCCGCCGCTCAAAGAACAACAGTACAGGTAAGGAAATGGAAGTACTCACAGTTCGATAATGGCGCGGTGTCCATATTTGAATGCAGCCCGGAAGGCTGTCTCGGCCATGTCGCGCTGGTCCTTGACTCGACTCTTGAGCAACGGGAGCTCGCCGGTCTTCTCCTGCTTCTCCGCCTCGGTAAGAGCAGCTGTGTCGGTCTTCCATCGGTCCCGTATGGTCTTGATGATTTCCCAGAATTCGGCCATGCACTTTCTGATCGTGGCACCATCGACTGATTTGCGCTTGTTGCGCCAAAGGGCCTTGATGACATCGTACTCTACGCCGCCTCTGGCGGACTCTGGCCGCTTCGCCGGCAATGGTGAATCGGCATCGTCATCTTCATCAGAGTAGTCGGACCCGTCGTCGGACGAAGATGAGTCGTCACTTGAAGATTGCTCGTACTTGATCTGCTCTCCGGAACTCCGAGATGCGGTGACAGTCTTGGACTTCTTGCCAATCTTAGCAAGGGCAGCAGGGTTGTTTGCTGCGAGTTTGCGTAGTTCATTGCGTGAGCGTCGATGTGCGTATGCAGGGATGGCACTACGCGTGACGTCCCACTCTATGGGTTCTTTTCCGATGCTAACAAATGCGCCATTGCTCATTCGCTCGGAGTTGGTCGCACGAGACAGGTCGTCGAAGTTGATGATCGAGAACATGCCAGCCGGAGCACTCTTCGGCATCGCACTAGCAAGCACCTTGTGATCGATACGGCGAGCTGGTTGCTGGACAAGGGGCATCCTGTTCTGGTATGCGGCGTGAGCAGCTGAAGGCATGTAGTTGCCTTCATTCGGCCGCTGCTGGTGGTGGTTGAGAGCGTGGGGAGCAATGGTGTTGGCGCCTTGTGCTGAAGAAACGAAGCCATTGTGGAAGGCCTGGCCATTGTTTCCTTGGTTGAGATGTGGAGCAGCGAATTGTTGCTGTCGATATGGGTAGGCCTGTTGAGCTCCGATGTTGCCGAAGCTGGATTGTGTGAAGGCTCCAGGACTCTGGTTCATCGATCTTCCATATGGCGAGGAGGTTCCATCATAGGCAGACTGAGCAGCGAGAGGATTGTTCTGCTGCTGCCAGCTTGGCACTGCGGGCGGGTGCTGCGCACGTGATTGATCGACGGAATTGAAGTTGCTGGCGTTTAGGCCCCAGCTAGCATCGTTGTTGGTATTGGAAAACTCGTTGCCATTCTGGAAGATGTCATATGAATTGTACTGCTGTTGACTATCGGCGAACAGAGCGTGGTTGGCATATCCATCATTGCTGTTCGGCATGCGGGAATCCATCTTCAAGAGAGTGTGAGGGTGCACGGACCAGGAAGTGAAAAAGTGGAGCCTTCCTTTTCGGGCTCAGAGACACTTGCAAGATCCGAGTTGGGCGTGACTATTGCTGGCCGAGATGTCTCGCTGGCACGCCGCGGACCATGTGCTGCGCTGCGCTGCTGTCCTGACACGCGCACCGCGCGCAGCTGGGCGCGGGACCAAGTCTCTGCGTTTGTGTATCTCCGTCGCGTTTCTGGTGATGATGTGTCTGCGGATGTGACAGGCGCAGGCTCAGCCGCGACGACCCCTGGCTGCCCACGCAAAGGTGGGCGGAGGGCGTGAGGATGAGGATGCACGGCGCGACTTAAAATGTCGGCGCCGGCCACAAGATATTTGGTGCAGAGAGCGCGTAGAATACCCCAGCCGTGACGAGCGCGGCAAGAAGTGCGGATTGCAGTCAGAAGAAAGCGACAGACCAGCGCCTCACTGCGCGGACGTCGCAATTTGCTCAGAAGGCAGACACGCTCTGCCGCCCGACACGCAAAGCACGAGAACACGCCGGATTATGTGCCTTGTCAAGCGCGCATCACGTACTCAACAGGAGGGTGCGGAAAGGATACTAAGGAGTGGACGGGTGCTGTGGTGGCGGAGGTGGTGGTGTTGTTGTTTGCAAGAAGTGGTGGTGGATGTTGTTGGTGGAGAGAGAAAGAAGCGGACGAAGAAAGGCGGCGTTCAAGACCACGGCGCCCGCCCGCGCGTGCTTGCGTAATTCTGGTCACGCACCACTTTCCCTGAGCCGGCCCGACCACTTGTCCGGCCACCAGCGACCAGCGCCTCACATGCTTTGTGGGCGCGCGCCGCATCCACCGAGGAGCCAGGAAAGTTGCACGCATTCGACTTCATACCACCTGTACACTCCTCCTCCAGGCAACCCTTTCGCAGCCAGTTTGTCGACTTCCCGATAATCAGCATATCACATCCATGCGCTGAAACCGGCCGGGGCTGTCGAGCAGCCATTTACCAACATGTCCACGCAACAATCGCTTCGAGATCGCCAAGTAGGTCCGTATGCACACTTGCTCGCAGCATTCATACACGACATTCCTGACGACGTGCAGCCTCGATCGAGCGCATTTTGAACCTCAATCACACCACCGAATCCTCCGACTCCCCGCTCGACGGCGCCGCCTCCAACGGATTGCTCCCAAAGTCAACACCTATCCTGAACGCAGATGGCGAGCCTATATGGAAGGTGCTGGTATTTGACACGCTGGGAAGAGATGTCATTAGCAGTGTGTTGCGGGTTCCCGATCTCAGGAGCTGGGGAGTGACAATACACCTGTATGTCGACAGCGCAGTGCATGGCGTGTCGCAACGAGTGCTGAGGGTCCAGCAGCAATAGCTGACAGTTGCATGTCAGGAACATCAATGGCCAACGACATCCGATCCCAGATGTGCCGGTGCTCTACCTCGTACAGCCCACGGCAGAGAACATTCAACGCATCACGCAAGATCTACAGAAGGGACTCTATTCGCCCGCCTACATCAACTTCCTTTCGTCGATACCACGGCCGCTGCTCGAGGATTTCGCCACGCAGACAGCTGAGGCAGGGACGGCGGAATGCATCAGTCAGGTCTATGATCAATACTTGAACTTCATCGTCAGCGAGCCGAACCTTTTCAGCCTCGGCATGGGAAAAGAGACGTATTGGACCATGAACAGTGCCCATACAACCGATGAGGATATTGACAACAACGTCGATCGCATCGTCAGTGGTCTCTTCAGCGTTGCGGTGACGATGGGTAAGTGGTGAAATTCCAAGCAAAGGATAGGAAGTTGACATTTGCAGGAACGATCCCCATAATACGATGTCCCAAGGCTGGAGCCGCAGAAATGATCGCCGCGAAGTTGGATCGCAAGCTCAGAGATCACATTTTGAACGCCAAAGACAATCTGTTTTCAGGCAAAGCAGCCGCTGCAGGTGCCACCTCGTCCCGCCCGGTGCTCATCATCGTCGATCGGAACGTGGATCTCGTGCCCATGCTCTCGCACTCCTGGACGTACCAGTCACTGATACACGACGTACTCAACATGCACCTCAACCGCATCACCGTTGAGGTTCCGGCTGACGAAAGCAACCCGGCTGGTGGCAGCACCAAGAAGTCTTACGATTTGACTGCCAATGACTTCTTCTGGAACAAGAATTCTGGTGTACCGTTCCCTCAAGTGGCTGAGGACATCGATGCGGAGCTCACGCGGTACAAAGAAGACTCGACTGAGATCACGAAGAAGACTGGCGCCAGCTCGATCGAAGATCTCCAGAATGATACAAGCGCTTCTGCGCAGCATCTGAAAGCCGCAATCACACTACTTCCGGAGCTTCGCGAGCGGAAAACAACACTGGATATGCACATGAACATCGCCACAGCGTTACTCAAAGGCATCAAGGACAGACAACTCGACAACTACTACCAGCTGGAAGAAGACATCAAGAAGCAAACCAAGGCACAAATGCTCGAACTGCTGAATGATCCCGATAAAGGGAAAGATCCCGCTGACAAGCTTCGTCTTTTCATCATTTGGTTTCTGAGCACCGAAATCGAGCTATCTCGCGCAGATATGGAGCAGTTTGAGGCGAGCTTAAAGAAAACAGGGGTGGACACACTACCATTGACATACATCAGGCGTGTTCGTGAGATAACAAGAATGACCATGATCTCATCAGCTCCGACGCAACCCACACAACAATCTTCGGCATCTGCCGACCTCTTCCGCGGGTTCAGCTCGATATCGTCGCGTCTCACTGATCGTTTCAAAGACGCAGGTCTTGGAGCCAACTTCGACAACCTCATTTCTGGCGTCAAGAACTTCCTACCAGCAAACAAGGACCTGACGCTCACAAAGATCACGGAATCCCTTATGGACCCACAGAACGCATCGACGAGTGCCCTTCAGAAGACCGAAGGCTTCCTGTACTTTGACCCACGTTCGGCGAATGCGCGTGGCACGATGCCACCCAGCGCGAAGGACGCCCGCGCTGGCACTCAGGAGAAGCGCGGCATCGACCCTTCATTCGGCCAGCGAAGGCAAGGGTTTAGCGAGGCTATTGTATTCACAGTGGGTGGCGGTAGCATGGACGAGTACGGCAACTTGCAGGATTGGGCGAAACGATCTGTGGGCACTGCAGGTGCTGTGAGCAGGAAGAAGGTGGTCTATGGCAGCACTGAACTTGTCAATGCCAGCAGTTTCTTGCAAGAGCTAAGCAAATTAGGCCGTGAGAGTTCGTAATATAGACAGATGAAAAGCGCAGCTGTGCATATGCTCGGCCTGCTAATTCAATTCACTACACACGTTCGTCAGCGACACGTGGGACCACGGGTAAATTGGGTTGTATTGACATGTACTCTGATCTTCGTCAAGACTGCAAGCCACCATCAGCTTACTTGCCGATCGCTAGGAGCGCAGTCCGTCGCTTCTTGGCAAATCCAGCATCCAGCATCTCGACTTTGCCCGGTTGCTCGTCTGCCTGCTCATCGTTTCCAAATAGGAGCGTTCAACCCTATCACTACCTCACATCCTAGCGGCGTGTTCGGTAGCAGGTGCTCACGCGGATGAGATGACCTGCTCGCGGCTTCTCTTCACTGCGCGCTTTCCGACTTCCACCTAGTCAACCGCCGTTGCGGCTTTGCTCTGGATTGCCACCCGGAAACCTCCAAAGGCCTGCGCGGTCCCGCAGAGACCTGTCGCGACCTCACCTTAGCCGCTCCTTACATTGCGGGAGTCGTGGCTCGCTTGCAGTATGGCCGCTGGACGTTCTCTCAAATCGCTTGTGAGTCGGCGGAGGCGCGGGGATGAAGAGGGCGAGGACGATGAGGGGCCAGTCATGGTGGAGGACTCGCAAAGCGAGGGCTCGGTGTTGACCGACCTGGACGACGACGAGGCGGACGCGAGCAGCATGGCGCAATCGAGCGCGGTGGAGGGAGGGGTGGACCCGGCGCAAGGCGAGGTCGTCAAGGCTGCAGCGAAGAAAAAGGCAAGGAAGCGGCCTGCAAAGAAACAGAGCAAAGAGACGGGCTCCGCTGTGGTCGATTCGCAGCCTCAAGCACAGCCTGGGTTCAAGCCAGCAGCAGATACAGAAGCCATGCTGAATGGGCTGGAAGTTGGTGGTCAGACTGGTCAAGAGGTCGTGGACTTTGAGAGCGCTGGTCGCAACGGAAATGCCAGTACGGACAACGCGGTTTCGGCGCCGGTCATTGTATCCACGGACAGGAGAACAGATTCGCCAGCTAATCGCCAAAGAAGAGAGCATGAGGAGTACAAGAAAAGACGCGACGCGGACCCATCATTCATACCAAATCGCGGCAATTTCTTCATGCACGACACGAGAGCCAATTTTGGGCAAAGCAACCTACCATTTCGAGGGGCATGGGCAAGTAGAGGCCGTGGAAGAGGCACAAGCAACGCACCAGGACCTTTTCCGCCGGCCAACAACGCAATCCAGCAAGAGAAGGTGGCTGAAGGCCCATGGAAGCACGACCTGCACGATACTATCAATGAAGAGCCAAATATAACAAAGCAGAGCGAAATATCGAGCGACCAAGCAGAATCCGCGCGCATCTTTCCAAAAGCGGGCACATATCAAAGCAGTCACAACGGGCCTCATGCCAAAATCTCGTTCTCAAGCACTACCTTGGTTGGCAAAGTTCAAATCCGTGTGTACCTCCCGAACATGAAAGCGCCCATCACCTTCTCTGAGGTGCCGTGGAAGCAGTATACGCGCCTACCGGATCATCGACCGCCTCTCCGTCGTGACAAACCTGTGCGCATCTCGATACCGGAGCACGTGCAGCGCTACATCTTCCCATCATCGGAGCGGTCATTCATCTTCATCCCACGTCAAATGAGACCGAACCAACGTGGCTATGGCGGTGACAGATACCAGCGCAGTATCGGTGGCGTTGGCTATTCCAGCAGGAGGACCAGCATGTACGGCGGAAGCGTCTACGCTGGGAGCATTGCCCCCAGTCGTCGATCTTCTTTCGCCAGTGTTGCGCGAGAGAATGCTTTCTCTCCTGCTGGTTCGTATGTGGGCATGCCTCCGACTCGACCGGTGGTAAGACTTCCCCATGGCTCGCAGTCACACTTCTCGGCCGCCAGTACACCAATGGGTCCTCTTTCCGGCCACCACACCCCTACTGGCGTCCACATGCATACGTTTCCTCCGCCAGCTCAGCCACAATTCCAGGGAACTCCTACGACGACGGTGCACCAGCCTAGACCACAGAAGGCCATCTCAGTCACTGGAATCGAATCGCCTGCCATGCTCTCGCAAGCTAATGGCCCTTCGGAGCAGCAGCCTTTTGCCAATCAGCTGCCCGCGCACGTGCATGAGCCGCCGCCGTTGCCCCCGCCCTACTTTTCGCCGCGACAGCAGTTCTCCCATCCGCCGCAGCATTCGGGCACTCCGCTTTCTGGCATTCCGGAACAAGCTATGCATGCTCCTCCATTCCAACCTATGATGCCTTATGCGCCGGCGCCGTACTATGCGCCATACCCACCTCAACAACAAGGCTATTACTACCCACCTGGGCCCAATGGATTCAACTCTATGCCAATGTACATGCCGCCACAACAAAATTACGCGATGTCGCCTCCTTCGGCGCCTCCGCATCCGCCCGAGCAATCCACGCCTCAGCAGCAACCCGCGCAGCCACCGGCGAGCGAACAACAACCATCTGGAATGGTGGCTCACGAGAGCAATGGTATGGTATTCTACATGCCAGCGTCGGAAGCGCCCAGCCAAACTCAAGGCGAGAGCTACCAACCTGCAGAAAGCTTCGTCCCTTCATACGCAATGCCGGGCCTTCCACCTCCTACTCCTGCACCTGAGCCGACATATTACTACCCTCCTCAGATGCCCATGCCGAATTACTACCCACCTCAAGCTCAGCAATAGTGAGTCGGGCTTGCAAGGGAAGGACTGTTCACGTCGGCGGAGTAGCCGCAGCCTTGGTGGCCTCCTGATTGAGAAAACCTCTGTTTTGATCGCTGTTTATTATTGATATTCTGTCTTTTGTCGGCCCTATCAGGCGCTGTTTGGGAAACTAGCAAGCATGGCGTTTTGTGTGTCGGTACGGCCGGCGTTGAAATAAGGAAAAGATGGATGGGTTTCTCTCTGAGTCTTTTTTTGGTAGTCTAGCAGTAGGAGATGTCAAGGTCTTGTCTGCGAAATGGA
Source organism: Cercospora berteroae (assembly GCA_002933655.1). Taxonomy (NCBI): domain Eukaryota; kingdom Fungi; phylum Ascomycota; class Dothideomycetes; order Mycosphaerellales; family Mycosphaerellaceae; genus Cercospora; species Cercospora berteroae. The sequence goes on from PNEN01001754.1 coordinate 59,142, forward strand.
AAGCTCTTTTCCCCTTTTATATTTCGCTTTGAGTGATAATGAGAAGGTGGATGGAGTACAATTGTGAGGAGCACTGATTTGTGGCGAGGGGGGCGCTTGGGTATGACGATGAGGAATAGTCGTTGATATAGCTTGCTTATAGCTTGGTATTGGCGGTTGCAGACGTTTACGATTTCTCATATTGTTATACATTTTCTTGTGAACGTCTCACACTTCACCTATCTTCCCTGTGAACAAACATCCACTCACCTGGGCAACTTTCTTTCTGCTGAACAGGGCACTTTCGATTGTCGCTTTCGGTCCCACCAAGTGGCAATCTCCCTCTCAATGGCTTCCAAGCACTCCTGCTTTCTATAGCGCTCTGGATCAGGCCAACCATGCTCGTGAAACAGGGGCTTTATGCACGCAATAAGTCCTGGATCTTCAACCTCCGCATCACAAATTCCATACTCATCAGTGGAATGTAATTCATCTCCCGGGGTTGATCTTTCAACAACTCAAAGAAATCCGGTATCTGCCAGACCTTTGATGACGTTCGCCGATCCCTTTCGATCTCTGGATAATTTTCTTCGTCGATTGTAACCATTTTCGCAGACCAGATCATCATCTCTGCAGATAGTGTCTGGACCATGAAGCCAGTAGATATTCCCTTCGACCGTATCGAGGAGAAACTTCGGATCCTCTGATGTATTATCAGCAAGTCCAATAACATGTGGCGGCACTTCTTCTGGGTTGCTCTCATGTATGAATTTAGTTTCGGTCGTGAATCTCACGTCTTCCGCTGGGTAGCCTTTATTGATAGCATTAGCCAGTGAGTTCCAGTTTGCCCACACACATTCTGGCGAGCCATGAACTTTATGGTCGGTGTCTTGTTTGATGTAAGGTAATTCGTGAAGCAGAGTATATACTTCTTCTGTTTTGCCCAAAGCCTGTATTGTGGCAGGAGTGATTTCAGGCCATCCATCTTCTGGAGGCTCTTCGATGCGGGCTGGGTCCATGTACATTGTCGTTAGGCATTTGTAGTAGTCTCTGAATGCTTCAATTGTGTCTTCTCGTGAGTAATTGCTGTTTTCCTCATATTCTTGTTCGTCTTCTTCGGCTTCGTCGTCCTCGCCTTCCAGGAATGTGACTTATCCTTCATCGTTCTCTTCTTCCATCTTTGATCTGCGTTCGTGAAGATTCGCAGGGGAGATGGTCGATAATAGAATGTATAGTCATGTTCATCAGGCAACGAAACTTTGTTTCACGAGAATACACGACTGTGCCGCAACTCCTCCGAATGGAAAGGCTGGCATCATATGCCAAGCACCCTTGTCACCGTCTTTTTCAAGGCTTGGGATCTTGGTGTTTGCTCACTGATGCTATGCTGTGGTTGCAGTACATGTTGAAACATGTTCGAAGTGAACAAGAATGGGTAAGAGTCAACACGAACGTATCTGGCGGGCAGGAGTGGTGGATTTCGTGCTTAAAGGCCATGCATGTATCGCAGTGGATATGGTTAGACCTGTTTCAGCAAAGTGGTCACTGGCGTTTTGGTAACAAGCAGCATTTTAACTTGATGGAGCGGCGACGACAGAGGGGAACTGGGTGAAACGCGATGATGATCGTCCCAGCTGTTACTTTTTCCGCGTGTTATCGGCTTATCGCACGCAGCTATCCCTACGTTAGCGTGTTGGTCGGACATGCCGGAGTGAATGGAAAGGACGAACTCGCACATGCACACACGAGAAGTCGGTGAATCAGCTCGCAGTGCACACGAGCTTCATTTGCCTCCTTCTCGTTGCTTCGAGGCGTGCTTATACAATCGTCGAGAGTGTGCTCGCTAGCTTGGTGCCACAACCGGTCCAGCTCGCAACTCGTGATCGACTCCACTTTCCGCCCCGGATTCACGCATCGCATCAGCTCTGGCTGCCTGCGGGCACGCCTCGTCTTGTCTTGCCTCTCTCCTCTCCATCACCACCGTCCGCACTGCTCGAACAACACCTCGCCCACCTGCAAACACCGAGCGGGCCAGGTTCTCCCTCCCTCCCGCCTGCCTCTCGCCTGCCTCCAGCTGCTTCTCGCCGTTTCGAGTCGACACTCGGCCGGCGCCCGCCAGCAAACGTCATCACCGCCCTTCCAAACACAGCTCCCATCATCCGCACGCTCCGACCTCGACACCACCACAACCTACATCCGCGCCGCCAATATGGCATCAACACACAACAGCAGCGCCGTGTCGCAGGACACGCTCATCGCTATCAAGATCAGCGTCAACGAGCAGCTCAAGAAGCTGAAGCTGCCGCTGCGTGATCTGGGCGCCTCCGTGCTGCCGGACAAGGTATGCTCTCGCTCCCCCACCCCGTGCGACACCCGGGCGGCCTCCGCCTACAGCTGGACAACGTCGACGTGGCCACCGAGATGCGATCAATGTGCTGACTCTACCGTGCTACAGCTCCGCCATGTGCTCGACATCACGCCCGAGCAGCACGTTGTGCTCGAGCGCTTCTCCGACTCCGCCGGCGGCTACATCACCCTCGACCAGAGCAATCCTCAAGTCTTCAAGACACTGATCCGTGCAGCCAAGGCCAAGGGCAAGCTGCGCCTGAAGGCTACCGTGAGCCCGCTCGCGATCCCACAAGAAAAGGAAGCAATTGAAGTCAAGGTGGCTCCGAAGCAGATGGATCCAGTCATTGTGCGTAGCTCAATGCAGCCGGCACAGGTACTCCGCAGCATCCGCTCACAGCAGCCTCAGGCTCCGCCGCCACGCGAGTCCGTTTCTCTGGATCAGCGGTCCATCGGCAGCGGTATCTTCCAATTCCGCGATGCCTTGAACAGCCAGCAGACGCTCGTTGGCAACGAAGCTCCAGTGCCACGACCATTCCTCGACCAGTCCGCTTTCTTGAACCACCTGGCAGCTCCAGCTATGCCACAGAAGCTGCCTCTTCGTCCACGCGAATCAGTCGACTCGGCCAAGCGATCCCACCGCGACGACTACTCGGTCTATTGCAACATCTGTGGCGTCGCTACCCCCGATGTTCACTACCACTGCAGTATCTGTGACGACGGCGACTATGACCTATGTCAAGGCTGCGTAGACAGCGGCAATGCCTGCCCTGGCGAAGGTCACTGGTTGATCAAGCGCTTCTCCAAGAACGGTGCATACGTCAACAGCACCACTACACGCCTTCCAACTCAAGAGTCGAACCCTGCCCCGGAGGTCGTGGTCGAACAGAAGAAGGAAATGCCAGGCACATTCACAGATGATGTCAAGACGATTGCGGTGGAGACCCGTATGCCAACTCGCACTTGCAACAATTGCGTGGTTGTGCTTCCGGAGCGAGAATTCGTCACTTGCGTTGCATGTGAGGACTTCGATCTCTGCATCCAGTGCCACGTCGCCGATAAGCACGGTCATCACCCAGCTCACCCCTTCGAAGCTTCGACCGGGGAGACCATGCTGCCTTCAGCATCTCAGACCAAGTTGGCCCCAGGCCGCAACGTCCGCCACAACGCGATCTGCGATGGCTGCGACAAGACTATCTACGGTGTCCGCCACAAGTGCCTGAACTGCCCTGACTGGGACTACTGCAATGATTGCGTCAGCAATGCATCGCTCAACCACCCATCGCATCGCTTTGCGGCACTGTACCAGCCCATTGCTGACCAGACCCCCAATGTGGTGCGCCACTTCGGCATCTACTGCGATGGACCACTGTGCAGCAAGAAACAAGAGCCATCCTTCATCGTCGGTGTCCGCTACAAGTGCACCATCTGCCACGACACAGATTACTGTGCCTCTTGCGAAGCTCTCCCCGGAAATCACCACAACCGCACTCACCCACTCATCAAGCTCAAGACTCCCGTTCGCCATGTGAGCGTCTCTACCGAGAATGAGAACCAGGGCGGCCGTGTTCGCGTCATGGGAGACCGCGGCGCTACATCACTCAATGCTCCAGTCACTGCGCCATCTCCAGTCCAGACTGTTGCTGAGATCAAGCCTACTGAGGTCAAGAAGGAGGCAGAGCCAATCATCATCCCCGTCAAGAAGTATGAGGCTCCTAAAGCTCCGCTCGTTCAACCCAAGTCGGACCTGCCATCGTCTCTACTAGACGCACGCTTTGTACGTGACACCATCGTCGACGGCACAGTGGTTGAGCCTGAGACTCGCTTCACACAGGTGTGGACCTTGAGAAACCCTGGTCCTTTCGCTTGGCCAAGTGGATGCAGCGTACGCTACGTTGGTGGCGACAACATGCTCAACGTCGACAACAGCCATCCAGCTTCTGTTGCCGCTATCAACGACGCCACTGAGAGCAACGTCGTTGGCCGCGAGGTCGGCGTGGGAGAGGAGGTCGCCTTCAAGGTTGTCATGAAGGCTCCTGTTCGTGAAGGCAAGAGCATCAGCTACTGGCGTGTCAAAGCTGCCGACGGTACTCCCTTCGGTAACCGTCTGTGGTGCGACATCGAGGTCAAGAAGGCCGAGCAGAAGGTGGTGCCTGCTGTACCAATGGCCCCAATGGTTCCACGCATGCCAATTTGTGGTCAGAGTGGTACTCGCGCTACTGTGCCACTGTCACTGCGTGGTCACCCACCAATGCCGTCGGAGCAGCCACCCGCGTACAACAACATGGATGGTATGAACCTCTCTGCCCGTCTCGCCGTCATGCGCGAGCAGCAGAAGCAGCGTCGCGAGCAGATGCTAGCCACCCTCAATGCTCAGCGTGAGCAGCTCATGTCCCAAGGCTTCAAGCGTGAGGATATGCCAGGCTGGGCTGGTCACAGCAACGCGCAGATGGGCAAGGATGCTCTGCGACAGCGCGTAGCCCACATCAAGGCGAACATTCAGAAGACTCGTGACGAGCGTGAGAGACTGCAAGCCGAGCACGCGAGACTCGAAGCCGCGGCCGCCGTGAGGAAGGCGGATGAGCAGACTGCCAAGGTCAAGCAGCTCGTCCGGGATATCGCCGAGCAGGCGGAGGCTGAGGTTCAGGCCGAGCTTGAGCGCAGCCAGATGGTCTTCCCTAAGCTTGACAAGGAGAGCCCAGCTAGCAGCACCTACGAATCGGCAACGAGCAGCTCGCACAAGGGCAAGGCAGCATACGTTGAGAACGAAGATGGCGAGGTCGAGCGTTCTGCTACTCCAGCTCAGGCTTCGACTGCAGCTCCTGTAGTCACCTCGCCTTCTTTCGCTGGAGACGAATTCGTTGACATTGACGATGAGCTGGAGGTTCTCAGCGCCAACGATGAGGACAGCGAAGATGATGGCTTCTTGACCGACGAGGAGTACGACATTCTCGATGCTTCTGACCACGAGACTGTTGCTTCCCGCTAGGTGGACATCGCCCCCCATGCGCGCAGACTGACACATTACGAATCACACAAGAACCGAAGACGAGCAAAAGCCTTCTTGCACTCCCTTTTTAAGCAGAAATTGACACGCAAATTGTTTCATGGGTTTGGGGTTGGGACGGAAACGGGCATGGCCAAGGTGGCGCAACGGTGCTGGGGTTGGACACAGTACTCTTGCTCCGACGTGCTACTACGTGCTTGTACTCTAATAGGACAGTAACGAATTCTCATACGACTTGTTGTACATTTCTCGTCTCAGATCTTGTCAGAGGTGCATGTTGTGATAGTTGTGACAGCTTGGGTGCACAACGTCTCACGTTTCGGGCGAAGTATCCCTCATGCAACTTCCAATGCCACGACTTCAAAATGTCCTCACACATTGTCACGGTATTCTCTTCGCACTGCTGCCCGGACCCATGGCGGACTTAGCAGAAGTTGAAAAGGCGTTGGTATTGAACTCATTGGGCTTATCACGGCATCTTCCCCACCAAGTTTGTTTCCGTTGGATTTCTGACAACCTCAACGATGATGACAGTGCTGCAATCAGGACGAACCGCAGAGGAAATGTAACGCTTGAGAACCACGCGGAGTGCACGAAGCAGTTGCGGCCCTGTGTTCGGAGGTAGCCGCATACCGGTACAGTTGCCTGCTGTGCCTGGTGCACTGCGTTGCTGCAAGGGCGAGTGCGTGTCCAACTGACGACAGATCGCTCTGGTACTGAGATACGACTCCCAATGTTGCACGACAACAGCCTTCTTGAAAGTTCAGTCGCAGCAGGCGGTCGCAAGTGAAGAGGCAAGTTCAGTTTGCGCTCATGTTCAGATATGGTAGTCGTTGTTGCTTGGGTCAGCATTTGTTTATGCCTTCCCCCTTCCCACGCGTAAGTGCTTGGTGCAGCGATTTCGTCTCTTCAACTTCTTCTTCGACCCATCTCATCATTCTACTTCTCCACAAAATGAGACTGCCTTTGTTGGCGGCCCTGGCCACAGTTTCGACTGTGGCTCTCGCGAGGAGAGATCCGACGAAATGGAACAGGAACGAGGTGTCCCATCACCTGACAAGACAAGCGCCCAATTCTAGCCCTCCAAGCTACGAGAACTCTTCTTCATCCGGAACCCCGATCATCGAGCAAACCGAAGCCGTCAAAAAGTTCATCGTAAACGGCACCGCCATCCCAGAAGTCGACTTCGACATCGGCGAGTCCTACGCTGGTCTGCTACCCATCGGTCCCGAGCAAGACGTCAGCGAACTATACTTTTGGTTCTTCCCTTCCTCAAGTCCGGATGCTGGAGATGAGATTTTGATTTGGTTGAATGGAGGTCCGGGATGCTCTTCGTTGGAAGGGTTGCTTCAAGAGAATGGTCCATTTCTATGGCAATTTGGAACTTTCAAGCCGGTGTGGAATTCGTGGACTTGGGTTAATTTGACGAATGTGGTTTGGGTTGAGCAGCCTGCTGGGACTGGGTTCAGTACGCAAGGAGGGACGGAGCCTGCGAGAGATGAGGTTGAGGTTGCGAAGCAATTGTTAGTACTTTTCCTCCAAAGATTGAGTCATTTGTTTCTGATTGTATGTTGATGCTGACAATGGCTTAGCTTGGGTTTCTGGAAGAGTTTCGTAGACACATTTGGTTTGAAGAACCGCAAAGTCTTCATTACAGGGGAGAGCTATGCGGGCTACTATGTGCCGTACATCGCCGACGCCATGCACAACGAGACGAACAAGGAATACTTCAACGTTGAAGGCACCATGATATACGACCCGGTCCTCACCGACAACGTGATCCATAAAGACATTCCCGCCGTGCCGTTTGTGGACCAATGGAGCGGGCTTTTCAACTTGAATGAGAGCTTCATGGAAGGTCTTCATGAACGCCACGAGGCCTGTGGATACCAAGAGTTCATCGAGGAAGCATACGTGTTTCCGCCAAAAGGTCCGCTGCCCATACCTCCACATCGAGATCAGAAGAATGTTAGCTGCCGTCTTGCCGCCGATGTGGTGGGCGCAGTCCTGTTGGTCAATCCATGCTGGGACATTTACCATGTCGCAACCACTTGTCCACTTCTATGGGATGTGCTTGGATTTCCAGGTACCCTCGACTACATTCCGGAAGGCGCGGACATCTATTTCAACCGCGAAGACGTGAAGAAGGCGATCAATGCACCTGACAGCGAATGGGCTGAATGTGTAGACAATGTCTTGAGAACAGACAACAGTCTTCCTTCGGCACACAGCATTCTCCCGCGCGTCATCGAGAGGAATAAGAGGACCATCGTCGCTCATGCCGAGCTGGACTTCATCATGCTCAAGAACGGCAGCATCATCGCCATGCAGAATATGACTTGGAATGGTGCGCAGGGTTTCTCCAAGGCGCCTGAGGAATGGAATAAGTTTTATGTCCCGTATCATCCGAAAGCAAGCTTGAGTACTTTGGCCGGCGCGGGCTACTATGGATCATGGTATACGGAGCGTGGGTTGACGTTTGCGACGATCGATCTCAGTGGCCATATGGTGCCTCAGTATGCTCCTGCCGCTGCGTACAGGCATGTCGAGTTTTTGCTTGGGAGAATTCCAAACTTGGGCGAGATTGGTGATTTTACGACGCAGAAGGGAGATTGGGGAAACGATAATGCGACTATGAGGTATTTGTAGGGAGCACTTCGATACTGTGTATGTAGAGGGGTTCATGTGGCGGGGTGAAGCAGTCCCCGCCTTTTCCACGCGTTACAGAACGCGAAAATGACACGAATTTCAACTTCCACTTCCTCCACGCCGCCACTTCCTCATATGGAGAGAAAGCACTTCGCTCTTGCTGTTCAAGCAGAAATCAAACAGCTTGATTCGGAACATAAACCATCATGCGATATCATGTCGGCGACAACACTATAGCATTGCACGATTACGGCTGATACTATGCCGCCAACAGTAAGCTCAGAAATCTTAACTTTTGTGAAAAGATATTGATGTTGCACACAGACACCGTCACCACATCGATTCCTTCCTGGCCGTAGGCACAAGTCGCCCGCGAAGGCAGACAAGAAGACCTCAAGCCTAGGAAGTTCACGAGGCGATGGGTTCGACATACCATCACACAGGGCAACACCAAGAGCCAGCCAAGGTCACGCAAATCCTACACCAAAGAATAGAGGAGATGGATTCGGTGGCCCTACTCTCAAGGCCAAGCCAGCCTCAAGTCAGTTCGCGCCGACTCCTCGCTTCAACTCTGGACGACCAGCGCCACATTCTCGCCTTGCCAGTCATGAGCTGCCAGCTCAGCAAGACTTTGCCCAGACACTGAGGACTCCTGCAAAAGCTGCAGACGAGGTCGTGGATGTAGGTTCGCAGGGTCAAGCTGATGACGATGAGATGCTAGACCGTGAGGAGGAAACCGCAGTGCCAACTACAGAAAGAGGTCACGAGCAACGACAATGGATGCAGGATCTGCCTCACTCCCCGAAGCGTCGCAGAATAGACGACTTGTCCGCCAGTTTCCAAGCTGCCTTAGCCACCCCGGCCAGATCTACGATGTTCAAGCATCCGACCACGCCGGCGTCGGCTCTGCGTGCCGGGCCTCAACAGTTCTCTCGCGCATCAAGCATCGCTAGCTCGAGTGCTGACGACAGCACTGCTGCTCGAAGACCTGCTTTTCTGCGATCCTCTCTCGCTCCGCCCGAGAACTTCGAGCCAGTTCCTGAAGCTTTCTCCCCGCATCGACGGGGCGAGAAGTTCGTGCCGGGTGGCATGGCGGCTACGTTACAGCAGTGGGTCATTGAAGCTGGTCAAGCTGCAGCACATAGTAGGCGAGGTCAAGGATACCTTCAAGGCGAGAATTATGTGCATCGCGTCAAGGTTGCGTCTGTTACTGGTCATGGGCCGGTTTTGGTTGAAGGGAGACATCAAGATGAGAGTGAAGCTCGAGTATTACTGATCATGGATGGGAAGAGGACTTTGCGAAATGTGTATCCGGACAGCATCGTCGGTATCCGAGCGCCTTGTTGGGAGGTGGAGCTGGATGGACGCAGCTGGATTGTAGGTGTGGATTGGAAGACGTTGGTGTGAGGCTGAGCCATTGTACGAGCAGGTGTGCAGGCATTCATGCTCGAGCCAGGATATCGTGAGCTCAATTCGCAGACGGGGGAGCAATTCTTCGCAGGGATCTTCCCGGCAGGCAGAATTAGGAACCGAGTTTCCTGCGCATTTGTTGAATTACGTAGCCACTCTGACCACGTGATTCTTGGCGGAGAAGAGGTTTCTCAGTTCCGGAAAATACGTGTTATATAGGCAATTAATAGAATAATTAGAATAGTATAATCGCTTACCGCTTATATAGTATAGTACTATATAAGCGCGATAGTTATAAGCCCGGCTCGTAGAAGGCTAAGAAGTTACTTCTATCTACGCACGACGACGATTATACTATATAATTAATTAATTTAGAACCTCTTAAAACAACTCCTTTACTAAG
>PNEN01001755.1:0-71073 GCA_002933655.1 Cercospora berteroae
AGATTAGGTCGGAAGATGAAGCAAACAGGACAACCGCACGCTAGAAGAGATAAGACTGCGGAGTAAGATTAGGTCGGAAGAGCAATGCGTTTAAGGTGTCGAAAGACTAGAGAATATAAGATTGAGGAGAAAACTTATGTCGAAATGGCAAGGCAACCTAACAACCCAGATGATTAACAACTAGAAATTATGAGATCGAGGAGCAAATTTATATCGGAAATGCAATGCATACAACATAACTCGCGGCGGAAAACACGAGATTGTTAAGCGAAGCTAGGTCGGAACGATTATTATAGACTATACTCCTTTCCTAAAGGCCCAACTCGAGTTTTATCTTTACTTCTAGACAATTCTGTACGATCCGACTCTATACTCTCGCGTCGGCTCTCCCAGATGTTTCGTTCCGCTTCGAATTCCCTATACACTTCCCGACAACACTTCTAATTCGACTTTACGCTCTAGTATTAGCTAGTCTAGGTCTTCTGTTCCGACTTATATATCCCCCTTAGATCCTTTGCCCTACCTCGACCTCGTGTTTAGTCCTCCTCAAGCCTAGGTCCTTACTCATAGCGCTACATAATGGTCTCTTCATTCTGCTATAAGTTTGATATAGTCTCTCGATTCCGCACAGCCTAGTGGAGAGCTATAGCGCGACTTCGATCCATTCTCTCGATTCTGCACGGTTTGATAGAAAACTACAGTGCGACTTCGATCCATTCTCTCGGTTCTGCACGGGTTAATGGAAAGCTATAGCGCGACTCCGAGACGTTCTCTCGATTCTGCAAGGTCTAATAGAGAGAATGCATTACAAACTCAATGCGATCTCTCGATTCTGCACGAAAAGCTGCATTGCAACCTCATGCTATCTCTCTCGATTCTGCTATGCTCATTAATAGCTTGCAACTCTGCGAATTATGCCTTTCCGACACAGTCTTATTCTTCGCGAGCGTCAGAATCGAATATCTGTGCATCGCTAGTAGGCATCGGCGTTTCGGTCTGTCTACCGAATGTAGACGCCTTCTCCTGTTTCTCGAGCTCTTCGTATGTTTCTTCGTCGCTCTCGACGAAATCTTCCAACCCCTCCGGGTATGGACCGTTCGGGTCGATGTAATCGCTATCATCAAGCTCGGCACCCCAAAACATTGTCGGTGTCTTCGCAGTATTGTCAATTCCCACCTGGGATTCACCCGCCTCGCTTGTGTTTTCCTCGATACATTGCGGCGTACGAGCAAATACCTCGAATGTTCAGTCGTATATCCAGAAGCTCTTTGTCAGCGTTGACAGCGGCGCATATTTCTCTGCCCAGTGGGAAGAAATCCTTCCACACTTGCACGCAGTCGATGCCATTCCGGATCCCCAACACTGTAAAGAATTGCTTGTCGTCGTTATCGTGCAGCTCCTCAAGAGAGTGAGGTCCAGTACAGGTCGATACCTGACGATGAGAATATAGCAGGCTCTTTATACGCGTAGCAGTATCTGTTGGCAGCTGCGACAGGAACCACTGAGTCCTTTCTGTCTCAGGCATCCGAAGAAAGAGGTCCGTAGCAGCAAAGGCCCGGGTATCACGCGAGAGCCACGACACTGATTCACTCCGTCCTGCGTCAGCCCAGTCGTCGTCACTGCTCTGAGAGACTCCTGTCAAGGAGTGAGCCGTCGTTGAGCCCAATGTGGCTACCGGTGCAGTTGGAGGAGCGATTGAGTCCAAGAGGCCTCTTACTGAATGTGAAGAGTTGCTCTACTCCAGGAAAGGATCGGATGCCGACGCTGAACCTGTTGATGAGCGCTCAAATGACGGGACTGGATATGCCCCTGGTGTGAGGTTGTCGCCGCCGAAGGAACTGGCCGACCCCATGAACGAACTTGATGCTGACGCAAAATCCGTTAACGAGGGCTCAGGCGTCGGAAGTGGACAGGCCGCTGATGGCTGTCGATATCAGCATAACGCTTACGATCGAGAATAACAAGGTACACACGCCGTGGCCCGCGACCACTGTATAGAGCTGTCGCACGAAATGTCGATGTGTTTTCAGAATACACTGAGAAGGTACTGTCTGCTCTTCCCCGATGTGCGGGTTGGATTTGTGGAAAGAGCATTGCAACCGAGAGGCAGTGGCGAGGCATTAGTCCACCCACTGAAAGAGCAACTGCCCAAGACTCGTGCAACTGCCACATGGTCACCACAATCGTCTGCATTGGTACATGAACGTCTCCAGTCCACCAATTCGTGGTCCAACGGGCGATGATTTGCACGTGCCGGTACCGACCGTATGTCCAGAAGTTCTTTCTCAGCGCTGACAGCGGTGCATATTTCTCAACTGGACCGGAGCGTCCGAAGCACTGGAGAGCTCCCTATCACTCTCCGTCACGCATCGTCACTCCGACCCTACAGAGGTGCAAGAACTCATTCGATGTGAGTCTCAGATCTCCAGAAGAGCCGAGTACTCATTCGGTAAGCAAAATAATCATCGAACGAACGAGTTCAAGCCCATCAAGCCCCCTCAGCTGCCATCAACCTCACAACCCTCCCCCGAATCCTCCCAGTCGCAACCGGATCAATATACTCAATAACTTCCGACACCCTCCCATTTCCCCCTCCTTTCCCTCCATCTCCAGACTCAACCCTCAAAAACATCACCACATCATTCCTCACCTCCTCCCCACCATCCCTCGGCCACATACAAAACTCAATTCTCGCCACCACAGTCTTCTTCTCTGCATCCACAACCGTCTCTTTGACCCGATTCTCCCAAGTCCTCATCCCTCCGCACAAATTCTCGAGATGTTTGATGAAACCTTCGAGATCTTTGGATGAGTCTAAGCCCGGAGTTTCTGAGGCGAAAAGGGATGGGCCGAAGGAGATTTGGAAAGACGGGTGGCAGAGGGAGCGGATTAGGGACCAGTTCGGAGTGTTGGAGCCAGGAGGTGAGGGAGATGTGGATGAGATGAAGTTGCGGGCTGTGGTAGACAGTTGAGTATAGATGGAAGATTCTTGTGATGCCATGTTTGTAAGTGGATCGTTCCTGGTCTTGATGGGCTCTCTGTGGGTTGTTTGGTGGTTTATTGCGCTCTGCTCCTTCGTGCTGTATGTGCACGCTTAAATACATGCAAAATGGTCGTAGAAATTGTTAACAAGGGTATGAAAAGATAGGCAACGCGATAGGAAAACGCAGTGGAAGCACACACCAACGATGATCGCATATCTCGCACGTCGCACGTTTCAAACCCCGCGCTGGGTACAGACCTGTTCATCCATGTCGTGCATATTCCCTGCTCGGGTTCGGGCTTTCGACGTGCGTGAGAAATGTCCGTAGACAATAAACAACTATACATTCATCTAGATCAATACAATGCATCGCCATGACCTGACCAGGGCATGCGTTTGCTCCAGTCCTCGTAAACCTCGTAAAACAAACGTGCCGACTCCCTGTCGGCGCCCCAACTATACAATGCCTCTCAACAGAATCTGCTGTTTCCGCACTGGCAGCCAGCTTCTGGAAGGATTGCAGCTCTCGCGAACGTGGTATCTCTTATAGTAAAATCAGAAAATAAAAGGCAACGTCAAGAACATCCTAAAGAATGTCTTGCAGAAACATGTTCAAACAGCGAATGCCGCTTGAGCCTTGAGCAACCCATCGTTGCGCACGATCCGGGAATCTCTGGGCATCCGCTTAGTTCTGATCAGTGCAGGTGCACAGTGAGTTAGGTCTTGAGCTTGAAGTCTTATTCCGCGCGTCCTCCGTTTGGCTCGCTGGCGGACATGCCACTCGCGCGGGGCCGTCCTTTACGCCTTCGCTGGCCAGTACAGTGGAGGCTGGAACAGCCCTGGTGCTGAGCAAGATGCTTCTGAAGCTAGGGAGCTCCATTGCAGTGCGAAGTACCTCGCAGTGTCGGGGGCCATAAATCGAAACAGCATCGATCTGCATCCAAGGCTGGCGGCCAGGGGCTCGACTATGCCAGTAGAGGGCTTGCCGCTGGTATCCGGAACGAGATGCTCGAGCGGCGAAAGTCGCCTGGCCTCTAATCCAGCTCGATAATCTCCACCCCCTTTGGCGGTCCAGCCGACGCTCTTCGACTACCTCCTTTACGTTCTAGGCTGGGTGACCGAACTCCAGTACGCTCCTCGATTTTCGGCTTCCAATTACCATCAGCATCAATGATGATGGCTTTAGTATCCAGCGCGTTCCGTCTCTCTAATTCAGCGCGCACCTTGACCAGGAACTCGTCGACGATCAGCGTCTGAGGCCGGACGTCACCACGACAGAGCGGACAGCGCCAACAATCCACCACCGCAGGCCAATCTGGCTTCTGACGTTTGCAGACAGACAGCAAAACGTCCAGGTCAAAGACGTCTTTATGCAGACAATTGACTCCGCGTACAGGTGTGTCCACGAGCCGAGCTTGTGACAATGGTTCCACCATACTGATGGTCATGTTGCTGGATGTGACTGCAATCTCGTCATCCGCGTCGTCGTCACTTCCCGCCAGCGCTTTCTTGATCGCAGCCAAAGAGTCTTGCTCAGAGATCAGGCCTAGATTCTGCTTGATACTGTCGTAGCTCATTATGCCAATCTCTTCAACGGCGACGGCAAAGTCGAATTTCCGCTTGTCGTCTGCCAAACGACTATTCAAAATTTTGAGCTTGTTCTCGCCGCTAAGAACGTACGAGGTCACATCAATCGGAAGGTAACGGCCATGATGCAACTTACGTCGACAATCCAGCTGTACGCCATTGAGCTCAAAAGACAGCTCCTCGGGCCATGTGTTGTCAGCTACTACCCAACTGCTCTCGGTCGTGTAGCCTGCCGCTGGAACAGCACAGCAGCGAACGCGGTACAGGACCGAGTTCTCGTCGATGGTTCGGACCTTCGGTGCTCCTGGAATCGTCGAAGACACAGTCTTTGGGATCCTGCGGAACGTCGTGTGGGATAGATTAAAAGTAGCGACCTGTACCGATGACTTCTTCCGAATGGTTGCTGGAGGCAGAGCATAGCCAACGACATGGCGAAATAATTTTGATGCGTCGACATCAGTGTCAGAGGCCTTCAGGATTGGGCTTCGCAAGTAAGCTTGATGTAGGGCGGATCGATTGGAGTCCGGATGCGTGGGCTGTGGCCGAGGAGTCTCTTCGAAGGTGGGAAAGACTCGCGTCTTCACCAAACGAGCTTGCCCTGGCTGAGCTGCAGAATTTGGTGGTACGTTCGGCGAAGGCATAGCAAGCACTCCGTGGCTCTGACCAGCAAACACGGGTGACTGCAAGGGCGTTTGTCCGCCAGAATATGCTAGCATGGGTGAGGGCGGTGGCATGTTGACATGAGGCTGAGGTTGTGCCCACATTTGTGAGGATGCTCGTGTCTGTAGTGGCGACTGCTGAATAGGACTTTGAGATTGTTGATGTATCGATCTTGGTAAGATCTGCTGACGCTGCTGCTGCTGCTGTTGCATGACTCGTGGTTGAGGTTGATGCGGCGGTTGTAATTTGGATGCCAAGCTTGGGGGCATCATCCGGAATACGGCTTCAATTTCAGGCGGAATAGAAAAGACCGGGAATGTATCGGAGGCACCATCAAGCTGTTGTCGTTGCTGCTGATAACTGTTCCAGATCGTAAACAAGCTACGAAATGCTGCAAGTGCTTGTAATTTCTCTTGCTCATTTCTTCGCCAGCCTTGCATAATATATGGATATGCTTGCTGGTCCAATTCGTGCAGGCGGATAATAGCTTCTGTTCCTGGTGTGTCTTTGAGGCCCCAGAAACGGCGTGCGATTGCGCGAAAACATGTCGTCTGGAGAACTATGCTGTGAAGTCGCAGCACATCAACCATGTCTTCCACAAGCGGCGGGGCCCGCGTCTCAAAGCCCTTGTTGAGCATTAGAAGCCAATATTTGGGAAGTGCTGCTAAGAAAGCTTTCACACTACGCGCTCGCTGCTCGTAGACTTCCCTGATATTTAGTGAATCGGAGTAGATCTCCATAATCGGCTCGGGAAAGTCTGCGAAAAAATTGAGAAGCTCCTTGTTGACCGAGTCATTGGAACAAATGAGCCCCTCCACGGCATCCCAGCTACCTCCAGGGACGTCTTTCAAGGATTTGGGCAGCAAACTCGGCATGACCGAGTGCAGACAAAATATCTGGCTCAAGATTTGATAAAACCAGTCTTCCTTTTCGACAGCATCACGCAGGAGTTTCAGGCGACCATGGTCCACATTTGACAGCACCGCGTGCAATTCTGATGTCTTTGTTTTGAGTCGTGCAAGCAATGTCTCCTTTGGGACGCGCGAAGCGGCTGGGATCTGAGTTACGTGCTGTAATTGTTGGGGATGGCCATGTCCCACCGACCCCATCGACGCAATAGGTGGCGATTGCAAGGGCGGAGCGTCCGAGAGCAGCGTCGGACCGGATAGTTGGCGCCTTTGTGGATGTCCTTGAAAGCCCCGACGCTGATGCAAAGCTAGCTTCCCGTTAGTCTGGGTGTTGAACAAATGAACACAGGACCTACTCTGGGATTGAGGCGCCACTAGGGGCGAAGGAAGAGGTGGCTGGGCGTACGCCGTGGATTGATGCGGGAGTGTCGCTGAAACGGGGCCAGCTACTGCTCGAGGCAACGGCGATGGATTTGGCAAAGAGGATTGCGAAATTTGTTGTCGAGGAAGTCCAGGTGACTGCATGGTCAATGGAGAGCGGGGAACGGGCGGCCTGATATTGGTGATGTTGTGGTCCATGGACAATCGTGCTTGCCCGCTTAACTGGCGACTTCGCAGTGCATTTATTTGATTCTCCGCCAATGTGGGCGAGTTGGTGTTTTCGTCACTCGGCGCGGGCGAGGGCAGCGATGGCGCTGAACGAGTTGTGGGATCCATTGACTTTCTGGCAAGCAATTGAACGCCCGGCAGTGCTGTTTCGGGGTCGACCATGCTAAGCGTGGATGGGACAGAATATCGAACTAGGTCAGGTACGGAGCCTAGTGCGCCTGCCTCGAATGCATTGAGATGTCGCGCAGGTGCAATCGGTGCTTCTTGCCCGTTAGTATCGTCGTCTTCGTCCAGGCTAAGGACTCCATTTGTCGTTGACAGTGAGTTCTGCGTTGGAGGAGGTGCAGGTGGAGCGCGGGCAGAATTGTCGAGGCGTTTGCTCATCCAACGGCCCTGCTGTCCAGCATTGCTTTGGGCTATCGCAGGTGGTGTAGGCCCTTCATGGCGTTTTCGCTTGGCCAGCCGTTCGTCAGGCGCGAGCATGTTGTCTCCGTGAGATGACCAATGCAGACCTCTTTAACGTCGACATGTGTAGCCCACAAGTGAGCGCGACTGAGCTTCTGCATGGACGCAGCGCCTTCCCGAACTTCCTCTTGAAATGCGTTCGCTGCGCGGCCGACAGAGTGGGGCGCGGTGGCACAGAGTCTGCATGTACTGAACAGCGCGGCGAAAGACGTGGGGCGGGAGCGTGAAATCGGAAGTAGAGGGCGAAGGTGAAAAGGAGGAGTAATGCTGGGAACGTCCTTTGTCGCGATCGTGTACTGGAGGTGCGAGTCGTGAGGGAGCGCTGCTTGCCGCATTCGGACTCATCACAGCATCCCAACACCGGCGACGAGAAGGCGCGAGACGAGTGGGGAGGGGAGGTGGCGCGTTGTCGCGTGCGCGTTAATATTAGGTTAATGGCACCCGCCGTTCCTCGCACAGGGAGAGCATGGGTGGTGCCGGCAGTCAAACGAGCCTCACTGATGACTCCTGCTTGGCCGGTTGTGCTGGCGGAGGAGCTGACCCAGAAGCCGCCCGAAAACAGAGCCGAACCAGTGAGCCGGACGAGGCCATCTCGTCGACTCGCTCTGCACCTCTGCCATGTGAACGTGTTTCACCATCACCGGACTGCGGACCTCCACCGCTTCAGCAGAGACGAGCAGCCAACCCGCTCACACACGCCACATCGACCCCAAAGGGCTGAGCCACGTCGCCTCCGCAGCCGGCACGTCGACACGCTTGATGTTGCGACGTTGCTGGCGCTCACAAACGGCCGTGGGCATGTCGCTGTAGCCAGTATCGCAACGGCGACGGCCAGCTTGACATCGGGGCATCATCGACTCCACCTGTCCCCGCAATCGTAGCGGCGAGGCGACACCACGACGCCATCGTCCGCCGGGACCACGACGACACCTCCGACCGCACCACATTCATTGCTCATCATGGCCAGCAAGAGCGGGGCGGGCGATGCGCAAGCAGGCTCCATTCTCCTCGTCGTGCACGACTTCCAGGCCCGCAGCCCCGACGAGCTCAGCTTGGCCAAGGGCGACCGCATTGAGCTCATTGAAAGGTGCGTATGGCGATGCCCGACACCACACATGCCCTAACACGCTGTAGGGATGACGACTTCGGCGATGGATGGTAGGTCTACTCACCGCTACCACCAACAGCTCGCCCGCATCTGACCGCGCGCAGGTTCTTGGGAAAGCATCTTACCAACGGGAGCAGCGGCCTCTTCCCAGAAGGTGGGTTGCATGGCGTTCGTCCACCACGTGCGTTCCAACACGCTGACCGCGCATGCAGTCTACACCACGCCCGCACCCAAAGGCACTTTGACCAACAGCGCCCATGCAAGGCGTCGCTCCAACGATGCCGCTGCTCAACTCGCGGCCCAAACCGCCGCATCTAATCTTGCTACGCCTGATCCTGGGTCAGGAGCAGCACGGCGCGATCCCTCCACCACCCACTCTCTTCCACCCCCGACCAGCGCTGCGCAGAGCCCCGCCGCTCTCGCCGCCCTCCGAACATCGTTGCCCGGCAATGGCACTGCCGCAGGGCGAACCTTCACCATCACCTCCGACTCACCTGTAATGAGCGAGACCTTATCGGTGATTGATGAGCACATAACAGACTTGCGATCCCCGAGGACTTCATACGGCCCCGCGAACGGCCACAAGCGAGACACCTTGTCGAGTAGTGGATATCCACCACAGCAGTCAATCCGAAGGTCGTACATTGCGGGCGCGGAAACCGACGAGGAAGAGCAACAGCTGCACACGGAGGAAGAGGTCATGTCGTGGGGACCGGAACGCGTGGCCGAGTATCTGGAGGACAACGGCGTGGAGAAGGCACACTGTGACGTGTTTCGAGACCAAGAAATTAGCGGCGAGGTTCTGCTTGCCATGGACCAGAACAGTCTGTTTATAAAAGAGTTCGAGTTGGGCGCCATTGGAAGGAGGCTTCGAACATGGTAAGGACACAGCCCACGCGCAGAATGTTGATCCACAGACTTACTGACTGGTCATGCGAGGCGGCAGGCACAAGATCAAGTCTTTACAAGACGAAGTCAAGCGCAGCGCTATCCCGGTGGACCTGGAAAGAGAACGCAGTGCTTCTGAGTATTCCCTCGGCGCAGATGCTGAGGAAGGTGCCAATGATGCTACGACAACTGCTCGCAATCGCAGCTCGACCGTCGGAGGTGCTGCGCTGCCTCGTGGTCTCAGCACCAGCAAACGACTTAGTGGTGAGAATCCGATGGCATTCGCGCCCGCCGGATCTAGACGCGTGAGCGCCGGCATGTCGCCGCTGCAAACCATGACAACCGCGCAGAGGGACAATACGCAACGGCCATCAGCGCAAGGCGTCCGCAATCTCAATCATTCGCGCCGACACTCGAGTATCGACTCAACGTCGACCGACGGAGCAACCCGCATGGGACACCGCAAAAAGCCTTCTCTGGACCAGAAGTGGGAGCCCGGACAGAAGATCAATGGGGGCCACAGATACACTGCGAGCACCGACTCTCAGCTCCCGGACCGACAGCCACGAGGCATGTCTCCGACAGAGGAATTGGATCGAGGCTACTTTTCCTCTAACGAAGTGGATGGGCGCACCCGAAGATCTGTTCTCACGAAGAGGAACTCGACGGGCATTAGTATGGCTTCTGGCGTCAGTCCCCTGGATTCCCGCCTCCCCAATTTCATGGAAACTCGCGAGGACGTCAGCCCTGTCCGTCCTTCCTCCCACCACACCAGCGCTCTCGATGCGATCCACAGCAAATTTGGCAACTACCGCTCCGCGACGACTCCCATGGTCAAATCTCAACTCGGTGTGGCCAATCCAATCGTCACCAAATTAGACCATGGCAGCACTCAGTCGCTAGGCGCGATCGCTGCGAGTCCGACCAAGATGGCGGATGATGCGAGTGAAGCGTCGAGCGATAAGGCTGCTTCAGGGGTGCCGCCTGAAAAGGCGAGCCCGAGGATCAATATCAGCATGTTTAACTCTGCGAAAGCGAAGATGACAGGATTTAGGTCGATCAGTGATGCTGTCACAAAGGATGAGAAGAAGTCGCCTACAAAGAACGATGGCTCCTTGAAATCGCCAACCAGAACCGGCTCGTCTACGCCCAGCACCGAGGGAAAGAGCTTTGATCTCAGCAGCAAATCAGCCGTCGACTCACGCGCCTCCACAGGCTCCGCCGGCAATTTGCTGCCACCGCCACCAGCGAAGCGACCACGCGCCAAGACCAAGACTAAGAAGGCCACATCTGCATACACTCGTGGCCTGGAACAGAAGACACCACAGGAAGCCATGATTACTTGCGACTATTCGGGCTGGATGAAGAAGAAGAGCGGATCGCTCATGACCACCTGGAAGTCGCGATTGTTCGTTTTACGTGGCTGTCGATTGTCCTACTACTACTCCGATGATGATACGGAAGAGAAGGGATTGATAGACATTTCGTTCCACAGAGTCTTGCCTGCGCACAATGAGACTTTGACTGGTCTGCACGCAACCATGACCGGAGCATCTGGGGGGCCCACGAGTCCCATGCACGGCTCCACACCAACCCTGGCGCAGCAAGATTTACGAAACAATCCACCTCCGAAAGGCGAAGAAGGAGAAGGGGTGTTTATCTTCAAGTTGGTGCCTCCCAAAGCCGGACTCACCAAGGGCGTCAACTTCACGAAACCTGCTGTTCATTATTTCGCTGTAAATTCGAGACAAGAAGGCCGACTATGGATGGCTGCGCTCATGAAAGCCACCATCGACCGAGACGACAATGGTGTTGTCACTACGACCTACAATCAGAAGACTATATCTTTGGCCAAAGCAAGAGCTCGTCGCGAGCGACCACCTGCTCTGAAGGAAGAAAATAATGGCATTGAAGTCGATGGAATAGCCGAGCTTCCTGGAGACGATGAGCTCAGCGATCGAGGCCTCGGCATTAATGGATTGAACGAAAAAGATTCGACACTGGCCGGTGCTCAGGAAGACGACAGTACACCCGATGCATCGTCAATCGCGCCTAGCACCGCCGCAACCGAAAGTGTCATAAACGAAGAACGACCGACTACTGCACAGAATGTGTGAATGATGTTTACTATTCATAATGACCCAGACACGAAAGGAGGGGGGTTGGCTGGGAATAGCCACATTTTACGGGAGATGTGTGTCCCAGTTTGTTTACTATGTTCAGGTCTCACACACAGCGAAGGCGTCTTTTCATGTCCAGCGAGCGCTATATGATCGTTATTGTCTCGACCATCAGCTTTGGTCGAGAAGAAATTTACTTTCTTTCTTGGATTGGAGACGAGAGTATGATCGATGGAGTGGCTGATACCCATGTCGCTTTTCTTTTCTTCTTCGCTTTTTCTATATATTGAAGAAATCGAGACCGAAATTATTTGTTCTCAATTGAGGAAGAAGTCTTCTCTGCGCTACCTCTGCGCCCTGTCTGATCAGCACGTTAGTTGCTGGACTGAGAATTTCTTCGCAACGACATACTGACTTTCCGATTTCATCTATTTGACGACGACAGCTTCGTCGAGGAGCTTTCCGTTGATTGTTTTGGATTTGATGCAGTAGAGGCTGTTGATGAGCTCGTTTGACAGCTTGGTGATGAATTCGGTGAACTTGATGGTGCGGTTGCGCCTGCGAGATGGGCTGGAAGGTGATGAATGTATGGCATTGTTTTGTCGTACTATCTTCGTTCATTGATCTGGAAGACGAAACGGCAGTGAGGATTTGGGGGCTCAAAAGGAAGATACTTTTTGAGAGAACATGTACCTTTGGAGGACGAAGTGGGATGACCGCTCGTCCGTTCGCTGATTGTCTACGAGTATACAAGACAGCTATGTCGATATCGTAAGGTTGGCCATTGGGCACGCATTGAATGTTGTTGCCTGATGCCTGATAATGGGCTGACTGCTGCCGGGACAACATCGTATGCGGGGAGCTTTCTGGCGTCTGCCTGGATAGCTTTGTAGGATTATGACGCAGACATACGGCACGTCTTCCGGTTGTGAGGTGGTTGTGAAGTGGTTCTGAAGAACTGCTTTTGATTGTTTTCTAACCACACATTACCATCTGGCCCTGCCAGACTCGTACCCACAACGCCACTCTCGAATATCTATATGACCAAGTCATTCGGGAGGCTTTGCTCCATTTGACCGATCTAACACCTGGTGCGAACTTTTGTGGTCTGTAAGACGAGGTGCATCACGCAGAGTTTCAGTTGCACCGCTCTTAGACGACTGATTTACCGCCTCCGCCAGCGGCCTTCCTCGCCTTGTACCACAAAGTGGGCAAGATACAGGAGGAGCAAGTAAACAAGATCGCCAGACTGATTCCAAATCCCCAAATGGCCTTGGTCTCGTAGCAGTTCGCCTTTGTGCTGCCCGCCCAGTTCCCCAAGCCCAGGGTACTTCCAGACTTTCCAATGTTGCTCGCAAGTGCCTGAGTAAACGCTGCCGCGGATTGCGCGTTGGCCGCGGCGTTCTTGTCTGCGATGATCGTGCAGTTCAGGAAGGAAAGAGGCTTTCCTAGAACAACAGCGACGACGACGAACGCTATGAGCAGCAAAAAGTCGACGGCTGTCATGATCAGGAGGCCGAGGTTGGCTTGGGCGTAAAAGAAGGGAATGCTGATCAGGCAATAGAGTGTTGCCATGCAGGTCTGAGAAGGCATGTCAGTATCAAGCAGAATTCATGATGGCTTGTGTTAGGACTTACAATGACGAGAGTGCCTACAATCTCTTTCGGTGGCTCAACATTGGAGCTGACGATTTGGCTGACGAAGTTGGCAGTCATGCCGACGATGGCAACCATGGAAATGAGCGAGAGACCTCGAACGAGGACAAAGGTCTTCGCCAAAGGAGCGGCACCATATTCTGGGACAAGCATGGTGGCTTGGGTATTTGGTATCGTGGAGGATTGTACGAAAATTCGAAGTGCTTTCCGTGACCGACGTTTCCGTATTGTGGTATTCGTGAGGTCGACTGCCGTGATGTTCGTTGTGATATTGATCCCTGCCAGCGGGAGATCGTGTCTAGGTCTAGAGTTATGCTCGGAATGGCAAAAAGGAAACAAGATACTGTGAAAGAAGTGCTCAAGGAAACACAAAGGAGAGTCGTAAAACTGAAGTTGTTGAAGTTGATGTTCGGAGCTTAGCCTCGAGAGTGTCCAGTCACTTATATTCACGAGTTCTGCAAACTCAACAACGCTCAGACATTGATCTCGACTTATTCTTGTCTCCTTCCAAGACCCAGACTTGGTATAGAGCTGTTTCGTGGTCCTCAGGCACGAGAAGATCTGAGCCAATAGAAGCCGGCGGCTAGCGAAGCGGACTCGGCGCGTAGAGACAGATGAAGTCGCACGGACAACCACGTCTGCCTTCAAAGACCATCTGGCCGTTCTTGTTCGTCGCTATAAGGACGTGCTCCTAGTCCGTGTGTCGTTGAAAGTCGTCTTGAAACTAGTGGTGTCCCTACAGCGAAGCGGATCACCGCTCGCGAGCGTCTGCGGATGTTTGAGCCTCATCCCGGCGCGTCAAGAGGAGGCTGAGCTTCTGCGTACAGTCAAGAAGAAGCTGATCGCACTTCGAGACTGCTGTGGCAAGACTGGTGCGTTCCGTCGTAATGTTGTCACTTGTGCTAATCATTCAAGCGCTGAAAGAAGGAACGTCGGCTCTGTCACATCGCCAAGCGAAAGTGGATCTTGCAACTTGCAAGGACATCATCTCCCTGCAAGCGGACTATCAATCAGGCTTCCATTCAAAAAACGTGCATTGAAGGCTACATTGCAAACACAATCGCATTTAGGGTATCCGCCAATGACTCCACTCAGCACCAACGCTTCCATAAACATGAGCGCCGCGCTATACAGGCTCGTAGCTTTCCAGCTGTACATATGCGCCTCTTTCGCGCTCCTCGGCCTTTTGTCTCCTTCCTATAACCATGTCCTTTAAATCAGCTATGCGCGATACTATGCCCGCTCTGCGGAGTGATAGTACGCCATCAATATTCTCTTCCACCATCCAGCCAGGTCTGCTCCAGAACTTCAACAAGAGACTGCTGACAACCACTGTTACACTTGAGCATGCCATTGCAGCGCCGGCTGCTAACGGTGGCAGCGTGATGCCCCACGGCAGGAGAAATCCCATGGCAATCGGTAACCCAAATGCGTTGTAGACGCAAGACAGCAGTAGGTTCAGCTTGATTCTCCTGAAGATCGTTTTGCTCAAGTGAAGTGAAGCAGGAACGTCCATAAGCTGGGTTGGCTTCATGAGCACAATATCTGCAGCATCCATCGCCACATCAGTACCAGAGGCAAGGGATATTCCAACGTTTGCAGCGGCGAGAGCAGGAGAGTCGTTGATACCATCACCCACCATAGCCACTGTGAGGCCTCGTTTCTGCAGGTCCTGGATGATCTCCTTTTTGCCTTCGGGCAACACACCGGAGCAAACATTTTCAGGCTCAATGCCAACCAGGGCAGCAACATGAATGGCTGTGGCCGCCTGATCTCCTGTCACTAGAGAGGTTCCGATATTCATGCGGTGAAGCGCAGCAATAGCGGCTCTAGCAGTTGGCTTGAGTATATCCGATAATCCCACAGAGCCAGCATAAGCTGCGTCGATGGCGACGTGTATTGTGGTTATGCCTGCTGATTCAGAGGCCTTGGAAGACGATGGCGCAGAGAGTGACCGACGTCGGAATTGGTCGTAATCATCGTACTCATCCTCAGCACCCTTTGGCACTTCGATACCCTTCTTGCGCAAAAAGGAAGCATTACCAATCACGATCGCGTATCGCCGCCGCTCGAATTTGGCACCCGGTTCGATTGATGCGGAGATCCCGTTACCGACAGTTGCTTTGAAATCTCCCATGTGTCCTTCCAGTTGGTCGTCAGCCGCTAGACCCAGCTTTTGCTTCGCGCCATTGAGTATTGCCTTGGCGATAGGGTGCTCGCTGCTGGTCTCAGCAAGGCCGACAAGCGTCCACCAGAGGTCGGTCTGTCCTTTCCACGATTCTGTTTGCTCAGATTGCGAAACGCTCATCTTGCCCATGGTCAGTGTACCTGTCTTGTCAAGGACAACGTGGTTGATCTTGGTAGCAGTCTCTAACGCTGCTCCACCCTTCACCAGGATGCCTTGCTCCGCACCAACACCGGTGCCAACCATGACAGCAGTGGGCGTTGCCAAACCGAGAGCACATGGACAGGCGAAGACGATGACTGCGATGCAAAGCTTGACGCAAACCATCAGCCGTCCGCCGCTGTCATCGCTCAGGAAAATTGACGGTGGGTGTGGTAAGATGTGACTGAGTATCATCCAGCCAATGAATGTTGCTAGGCCGAGTGTGATGATGATGGGCACGAAGTATCCGGCGACGATATCTGCCAAGCGCTGAATTGGCGCACGACTCGTTTGTGCTTCCTGGACGAGGCGAACAATTTGACTGAGCTGTGTATCTCGGCCTGCTCGTGTCACCTTGAAGTCCAGTCGGCCAGCGTTGTTGACAGTGCCGGCCATGAGAGCCGAGCCAGGCTTCTTGTTGATCGGCATAGCTTCACCAGTGACCATGCTCTCGTTGACATAGCTCTCACCGCGCATAACAATACCATCGGCGGGGATCTTGTCTCCTGGCTTCAGAATCACGATGTCGCCTACCTCAATCAGTTCAGTGGGAATCGTCCTCTCCTCCATAGCAGATCCGGAAGCCTCGTTGTCCGTAGTCTTCTTTTCATCAAGTGCCTGCTCCGCGTCCCAATTCTCAGAGGCTTTCGCAGCTGCAATGGGATCTGTGTAAATGGTGGCCATGGGAGGTGAGAGACTCATGAGTCTCGAAAGCGCCTTCGAAGTTTGCCCCTTGGCACGGTTCTCCAAGAAACGACCCAGCGTGATGAATGTGATCAGCATCGTGCTTGTATCGAAGATTGTTGAAGGCCTCGAGTGAGGCGGTATAAGGGTCGAGACCAACATAGCCGCGCAGCTGAAGAAAAAAGCTGCCGAAGTGCCGAGTACAACGAGTACGTCCATCGTAGGCGACCCATGCTTGATGGACTTGTATGCCGAGACATAGAACCGCTTTCCGATTCCAAATTGCACGGGTATTGTCAGCGCGAGGCAAGCAACATCACCTAACCAAAGGCCAGGAATGATCGGCAGCTTGATGCTACCCACGTCCAGAGGCTTGACGAACATGGGCAGGAACATGCTGATGACGAATACCGGGATGGCAAAACCTAGAGACACTCGAAAGGCGCGCTTCCATTCTTGGATCTCCTTCGTCTTGGCCAAAGATTCCAGTTGGGCGTTGTTATCGTCGTTGTCAGCCACCAGTGCATTGTATCCGGATTGTTCAATAAGTTCGACAATCGCCCGTAGACCAATCACGGATGGGCTGTGTGAGATCGAAGCCCGGCCACTTGCAAAGCTGATAGTGATCGAGACAATTCCAGGCACATTCTTTAGCTTCGTCTGCAACTCCGCCGCGGATTCAGGACTGGGCAGACCGAACACTTTGAATTGTGCCAGACAATTGGATGCCGATGCCTGCACCCCTTCGTCCACGCTTGACACTACTGCGGCGTCGAAACCTCTGTCTTCGATCGTCTCGGTGATTTTAGCAACCGGAAGCACCGCAGAGTCGTGAACAATAACCGCGCGTTCAGCGAGCAGACTGATGTTGAATTGGACAAGACCAGGAAGATCCTTCACGCCGCTTTCAACTGCAGAAGTGCAAGCACCGCATGTCATGCCCTCAATGGCTATTGTAGTGGTTGTGTATCGCTTGCTTGTGCTCTTCCTCCTGGATCGTGGTTTCGCAGAAATCGTTTCGCTCGACTTCGTCTCCAGAATCTCTGCATCGAAACCAGTATCCTCAATGATCTCTGCAAGTTTTTCCGGGCTGATAATGCTTGGATCATGTTCAATTACAGTGCGTTCTGACAGCAGCGATATGCTGAAGCTCTTGATGCCTGGAACATCCTTGAATGCGCCTTCCACCGCGGATGTGCAGGCTCCACAGGTCATGCCTCCCACGTGGAGCGTGGTCGCAGATATGCCCCCTCCCAGCAGATCCGTCTCTTCACCCACCGATTCATCTTCGTCAGACGCATCAAACAGTGATCTTTCCGGCAGGTCGCTGCTGATGACCGTAGCATCAAATCCTCTGTCGTCAATGATATCCCGTATCTGCTCAGCGCTGATCTTGTCTGCATTGTGGGCTACAACAGCCCTCTCCATCACCAAGCTGACGGAGACACTTCCAACCCCGTCCACATCTTTCAATCCAGACTCTACAGCCGATGTGCAAGCACCGCATGTCATTCCCTCCACTCGTAGCGTCGTGGTCGTCATATGCATAGTTGGGGGCGCTACCGTGGTGTTGGGCGCCATGTTGGAGGTGGTGCCTGTCGAGCGACGGAGACAACTCTTCGCGACCAGGAGGCGACCAGTTATGGTGTCGCTTGCGGATGATTACAAATGCTTCAGTGCATCCGTGCATGGGTATGCGTGGGTTCTATCGTGGATGCGATACAGGGAGCGCCGCTGGTGCCATGTGCTGCGGGCAGTGCGCTCTACGCAGATGTCAATAGAAATACAGGACAAAGAAGGAGAAGGTGTCGCCGCCGCGGTTCCACAGCCAAAGAGGCGCCGTTTCAAGCAAACAACATGGCAACTTTGGGTGGGAGAAGTGTCGTGAGATGGCGACAACGCTCGGGTCTTGGGCGGTCTTGAACGGCTTCCGACCTTCCCAATCAAGGCCCTGATCGGACGCCGGGCGCTCTGCTTATCACGTAATGCTTGGCCGGTGATCAGCCAAGTTTGCAAGGGTAATGCTCACTTGTCCCGCACATAGAGACTCTCGTGTACCACATATATTCGCTATTGCTACTTCGTCTTTGCCGTCCAAAGGTCAATACACAACACATTTGGCGAATTGAAGCCACTTCCGTGCTAGCAAAGCCTCGCCTCCAGACGTTCCCTCCAGCTACCGGCTACCAGCCAATGGAACCGCATTGCCGCACTTATTTATAGCTGCGCACTCCTCTGCCACGAGGCCGCTCATCACCGGCTCAGCTGCTGTCTCAATATCTTCACGCACTCGTCCGGCTTGCTGAGGAACGGACTGTGCCCCCCTTCCAAAGTGAAGTAGGTCCAATTCACCCGCTCCTCTTCACTCAGCAGCCCGAGGAGAGTCTGCTGGGTGGAGAGTGGCAAAGCAAGGTCCTCGGTAGTGTAGACATATGTGCATGGAAACTGCTTCCAAGGCGCGTGTCTTGTAACTTCCGTGAAAGCTGAATATGAATGAATGTGAACATGCTTCGCAGCTTCCTGTGCAAGCTGGGGATCAACATCTTGATAGAAGCACGAGATAGGGTCAGGCACGACCACTGCGTGTCCCTGAAGAACTGTGAGCAACACTTCATTACCAAATATGAGCTGGCCACATACCTCGTGCCGAGCCCAAGAAGCGACTTGGCCGTTGGTGCGAGTGGTCAATGAATTTCCTTGCTGGAGGACCATAGCGCACAGATAGACAATGCGCTGCACCTTGTTCTTCGCATTCTCGCTCAACTCTACTGCACTTCGCCACCGACTACGCCGCCGTAGCTGTGACAGACTGGTATGATCGTATCAGACTCCGCCGCCGCTTGCTCCAGTACGACCTTGGCCGCTTCGACGTCTGCCCGAAGTGCACCCTCGCGCAGGACTTCATCTATATTGGGATTGACCGATGGGAGGTCTACCGTCGACACGCCGAATCCGGCATCCTTCAGCCTTGTGGCGAGAAGTTGCAGATGCCATGCCCGGTGCCAGGCGCCATGAATTAAAACGAAGTGAGTTTTGTTTCCAGACATGACGGTAGTGGTAGGGTCTGAGAGATGAAGCAAAGGACTTGGGTTTCTGGCATTCACGCCATCTTTATAGTTGTGGTTTGTACCGTCTGACTGCTGCATTCGCGCAACGCATTGGCACAAGCTCGCTCCTGAGGACTGAACTCACCTCGTGCCTTTGCCCGATAGCGAACCGGCTGAATAATGCAGCGAGCACTGTGGGGCCGACCATCGAGACTAAATCGAGCCCTAAATCGCCAGACCAGAGGCAGACAGCTTGCCGTGACATGCTGTATGGTGTGATTATGTAGTAGGATTGAGCGGCATCGCTCTGGGTGCCTTCAAGCCAGCCGCCATCGTTGACCGGCGCCATGCTGTACCAAGTGAGCGCATGCCACCTGTGGTGGACGCCGACACTGCTATCTCATCAGTCAGCGCTGCGACGTGATGTTCGTGTCTGAGATAGAGTGCCATCGCTAGGGTTATATTCGCCTCATTAGCAGTGTATATCTCGGATGTCGGTTGAGCCGTGCTCAACAACGCTCCCGCAATTCACCTTCAGCTACGCCACAAGCGAGAGGCGAGATCGCGCTACTGCATCTCCCGCCAGTCAGAGACGACGGTGAATCGTATTTCTTCAGCCAAGGAGCCCCAGTCAAACTTCAATTCGGCCAAGTCTCAGGTGACTTTGCTGCAATAGGCATGAGACCGCCGTTAGTGCTACCACCCTGGTCGCAGCGGCAGGCCGCGTGTCGCAGTGGCCAGTGAGCGTCGAGAGGCCAGACTCGCGAGTCTCCTGGCGGTCCTTCGCTGTCTGCACCATTTCTCCTCTTCTCCCCCGATCCACCGCGCATCTTCAGTACACAGCCCTTTGGTGCCACACTCGTTGAAGGCCGCGCGTTTTTCCCACTGTCGCTTTGTGGTCTTCATCATCATCACCCATTTTTAATACCGACCTTCGCTTTGTGTCTGGCTTGGTGGCGACGATTGAGATCGACGACCGGCATTCCTGAAACCCGGTCGCTGCTGCAGAAGACAAACACACGACAGGCGCGTTGCACAGCATCAACTGCTCGGGCGCCCGCCTTCTACCACTGCCTTTCGCATACCGAGTCCGACGAACGAACAAGCCCATTTGCATATCTACCCTTCGTGCAGCTGCACGCGTCCCGACGCCATGAAGTCGACCTTCTCCGCAGCCGCGATCCTCGCCGGCCTGGCGCTTGTCAGCGCCCAGGACTCTCCGAAGTGTTCCCCGAGCAGCCCTTGTCCAGCAGACGCGCCTTGCTGCTCGCAGTACGGCCAATGTGGTGTGGGTGCATACTGTCTGGGAGGATGTGACCCCAAGTCCTCGTTCAATCTCCAGTCGTGCATGGCTGCGCCGACATGTAAGAGCGCAGACTACAAACTCACTTCGCTGGACGATGTGATGCCAAACACGCGATATCTGGGAGACGCAAGCAAGGCGAACTGGGTTAGCTCTGGAACGGCTGTCGCCTACAATGGCGATTCGCTGTTGCTCACCATGGCACCCAACACAGTCGGAACTCTGCTCTCCAGCACACACTATGTTTGGTACGGCAAGATTAGTGCAACAATGACCTCCTCACGGGGACAAGGTGTTGTCACTGGTTTCATTTTGATGAGCGACGTCAAGGACGAAATCGATTTTGAATTCGTTGGCGACGAAGTTCAGGCCGCACAGAGTAACTACTACTACCAGGGAATCACCGACTGTGAGTCTTTCCTCCACCGTCACCTTATGGACTTTTACTAATCGGTTGTAGATGGCAATATGAAATCACTTGGAGTGTCAAACACTGACACTGACGTCCACACTTACACGATCAACTGGACTCCAGACGAGATCACATGGAGCATTGATGGCAAGGATCTGCGCACTCTCAAGAAGTCGGATACATACAACGAGACTACCAAGAGCTACAACTACCCACAGACCCCATCTCGTGTGCAACTCTCTCTCTGGCCGGCCGGTCTCCCAACAAACGGAGAAGGTACTATCGAGTGGGCAGGCGGTCTTGTTGACTTTGACAACAGCCCATACATGCAGAACGGTTATTACTACGCAATGGTCAAGGACATCTCTGTTGAGTGCTACGATCCACCAAGTGGCAATGCAGGTGGTAACGCCTACTACTTCACCGGCGGAAGTTTTGACGAAGGCAACGTTGCTATTGGCAGCAACAACACTGTCCTCGGCTCGTTGATGGCGAGTGGCAACAACCCAGACTACGGCAAAGTTCAGCCAGGCTCTTCCACAGCTTCCGCTCCTCAGATGGACAAGACACCTGAATCTGTGCCAGGTGTCACTGGTGGTGGCAACGTTGCAGCCGGCGGAGAAGCTCCTATCGCGTCGTCTGACAACAACAATGGAGGCTCGTCCAGCTCTGGTTCCGGTTCTGGTTCCGGTTCTGGTTCCGGGTCAGGTTCCGGGTCAAGCAGTGGCTCGACTGGCGACTCGAGTTTTTCGCAAGGCGGAGGCAGCACTGGCGCCACTACTGGTGAAGCGCCAAGAATGATTGCTACTAGCAGCGCAGTTGCTCTGCTTGGTTTCTTCGTTGCTGCTCTTATGCTTTAATTTCTTGTTTGTTCGACAAAAACGCTGCACGTTGGACTAGCGGGCGGATGTAATGCCCTGACGGCTTTTCACTCCAATGAGCGGATAGTATCAGTCGATGGCCGCGTGGGTTTGTACAGTACCTTGCCCTTGACTAACGACGCATTGGATGTTCTTTTCTTCGTGCATGATTGGACTGTGTAGCCAGTTGCATAAGCAGCAAAAAAGTAATGTTCAATGAAATGAAGCATGAAAGTCTATCGAGCGTAGACCCCCTTTACAAGCCGAGTCTGAAGCAGAGGCGCCTTCGAACTTGAAGATCACAATTTGATGTAAGAGGGCGTAATTTGCCCGATAGAAAGACGATGCGTAGTGAGGTATCTAGGTATCTGTTTCTTGATGATGAAGTGAACGGGCGAATTGTGGTCGCGGCGGTCTGGATGTGAGCCTGGTGTGGGTGGGTCGGGCCTGCGGCTCAGTTTTGCCAAGCCTCCCACAACTTTTCGAAGTCGCCGAACGCCGACATCAATTGCAGGACGTCGAAACGCAGGCAAGACTAAGTTGACCACCGCATCGACCGACACATCCCTCTACCTCCACCTAACACCTTCAACTTACCGTCAAAATGGAGAACGAACGTGGCGAGCTCGTCGACCTGTATGCGGTCCCCGCACAATCATCTCTGGACGCGAAATAGCAGCCACTAACAATTTTCTCTTCCACAGCTACGTCCCACGCAAGTGCTCTGCTACCAACCGCATCATTAAGGCCAAGGATCACGCCTCTGTTCAGATCTCCGTTGCAAAGGTTGACGAGAACGGCCGCGCGACCGGCGAGAACCAGACCTACGCCCTTTGCGGTTTCGTCCGCGCCATGGGCGAGAGCGACGATGCGATCAACCGACTTGCGCAACGCGATGGTTTCTTGAAGGGTGTCTGGAGCGCTTCCCGATAGATGGAGCAAGATGGGCTGGAATGGTCATGAAGCGACGAAGTTAGAAGCGAAAGGTGAGCAGCGGGACACAATTTGATTGCGGGAGGGTGGATGTGCTAATTGGAGAGAATAGGACATTGCTGCTGACGGCTCATGTCTGGCGTATGGTGTTAACTCGGAATCGGCCATGCGACGGTATAACGACATAGAGTGGCTTGGCTCATAGCTCAGGCCTGGCGACACCCGGCAAGTGCGGAGTGCGCCACGCGCAGAATGCACCACAACAGATTCCACGATTCACGACATATGTCTGATCTCAATTTCCTTTTCAACTTTTCTTTATTCTATGTTCTCACATATGTCCCCCTTTCATTTGCTTCCAATTACAATTCACGGCTGATCACGGCCTTCTCTTTCCCTCTCATCAAGGTGAGCTGGCCATGAAAGCAGGAGGAAAGGCAAGAAGCACTGCTTAGGACCAGCTGGTATCTTCGGAAACCGCTCTCCTTTGCTTGCTTCGTCAGCCAAGAATGAACGTGCGCTGGAAAAGTCTGCGGTCGTTGAGCTCATTGGCTGTGGTACAGATACAAGCGATACATTTCCTTTTGGCAATTCGTTCTTCACTGCCCACAGCTATCATTGATCAACGAACATTCTCTACAACTCTCTCTTCAACCGAAGCGAAAAGTATCCCCCGCGACGCTACTCGTATTGAGGCCCAGCGTCACTGCCTCAGTACATCTGCACTTCGAGCAAAGCCCGCCCTACCCCTGCATCCAGTCCCGGCACGCCATGGTTCTCCACCTCGTATGCTACTGCTTGCCTGTCTCGACATGCTTCTTTGAACCCATCGACCGATCCCCCAACACCAAAATACATCCGCTTCGCTCCAATTATGGCCTTCGCCATCTTCACTCGTTTCAGGAGAATGGCCAGAAGATCTGCGAAAATTTCTGTTGACTCTGGGCTGTATATCGTCTCCGCAGCTAAGACGACTAGTCCCATGTCCGGGGCAGAAGTTGGAATCAAAGCTGCTAGTGAGGGCGACCATGGTCCAGAAATGAAGTTCAATGCAATTCCGGCATTGGCCAGATCAGCTTTGAAGCGGTTCAGGAGATCTGGTGTCAAGTCCAAGTCCCCATTTGTGACAGCACTCTGGCTGGAGGAATCAAATCCCGAATTTTCAGTATTTGCAGCCCAAGTCAAGATGAGGTTGGGCAAGGTGATAAGTCGAAGGACTTCTTCGTTGTAGTCTGCCAGGGTGAAGGTCAATCCGCTTATCGAATTAAGCAGAGCATGGCGGTACAGTATCAGCGAAGGCAGAGCACTTCCAGCTCCGAGCTGAATGGTGGTCAATGGAGTTCACGATTTTGATAGATGACCACGTACCTCCACAATTTGATCACATTTCACAAGCTCGTCGATGTCCTTACGGGGTCCGCGATCAAGCAGGAGACTGGCCAAATCTACCGAGCATTCCCAAGTCTTGAAGCCGCCTTCGTACACACCAGATCGGAGGTCAGACTTGTCGAGTTGTTCTACAACTTGGTCGTTGGTGGAAGAGTCTTCTTGCAGTAGCTGCGCGCGAACATCAAATAGCTCGCGTCTTGGCAGGTACACGATACGGCCCAAGGGTGACTCGATGCGGACGGTACTGTAGCTCAGGTGCTCGGGTAAAGTGATGATCTGGCGACGATTAGATGAAGCTCTTGTAAATGATGCACCTTTTCATGCAGAATTGCTTCTGCAGCGCGTTGATCCAAGAACTCTGCAATCCTTGATTACTTCGTATCGAGAGCGGCGCTCTTACCTACCAGGTCATCGAGCTTATGCGCGCGGACTGGGACCTGATGACCGATCGCTGCGCTCTGCTTAGCAATTGGTGCGACCTGCACAGCGTCTTCATTGTCGCTGCCTACGTCTTCGGAGAAACCAAAGGAGAAAGCCATTCCGTTCCCGCCGTGTATGAGCGGCATGAAAATGGCAGAGGCTTCGGAGTTAGGTGACGCCCGCTCCTGCCAAGCGCTGGATATTTGTTTGCCGTCGTCTGGTTGGCTCGAAGGGGAGCCACCGACGACACAGCCATCACTCCACGCACAACTTGCATCAACAATCGGCTGAACGTAAACTCCACATGTGGGACAAATTCGTCTAGGCAGGAAGCCTGCCAGATTAGGAAGCGTGCTCGTGAAAGACGTATAAGAAGAGGAAGGTGCCGGGACTCTACTGATAGCAAAGTGTACCTACAACTCAAGCATTCAACGAGCACTCACTGTGACACATCGAAAGCAGAAGCATTTGCAATCTCTCGCAATGTCATTCGCACCTACAAATCCCTACAAGCCTTACGCTGAGTCTCACGAGAACCCACAAGGCGCTGGAGATGCTCGCCCAACAGCATTCCAGATAATCAAAGACAATAATGCTGTGGGCAAGTACAAAGGCAAGACCATTTTGATCACAGGATCCTCTTCTGGCATTGGCGTCGAAACTGCCAGGGCACTTTACGAGACTGGTGCACAGCTCTATCTTACAGCGAGAGACATCCCAAAGCTCGAGAAGGTCATCGAGGACATCGTCCAAAACGCCACGATCAAAGATGCACCTCGTCCTAAGCCCCTGGAGATCCATCTCGACTCCCTGGACAGTGTTCGCCAGGGTGCCGAAGAGTTCAAGAAGCAGTCCAAGCAATTGAATATCCTGTGAGCAGCTCACTATTTCACACATGCTCAGCACTAACATGTTTTGCAGCATCAACAATGCCGGAGTGATGGCCTGCCCACAATCAAAGACTAAAGACGACTTCGAGCTGCAAATTGGGACCAACCATTTTGCCCATTTCCTCCTCTTCCACCTTCTCAAACCCGTCCTGCTCTCTTCTAGTACGCCGGACTTTCACTCCAGAGTCGTGAACCTATCGTCTGCAGGCCACAGATTCGGCCCAGTCCGCCTCCAAGACATCAACTTCAGCGAACCGGATTCATATGACAAGTGGGCTTCGTACGGCCAGTCCAAGACTGCAAACATCTACATGGCCACTTCGATCGAGAGGCACTATGGGTCCAAAGGTCTCCACGGTCTGAGCGTGCATCCTGGCGGTATAATGACCGAGCTCGGCAGGCATTTGAACCAGGATGATTATGAACAGCTGAGATTTGACAAGCTTGAAAGTATCTTCAAGACTCCACAACAGGGCGCCGCAACGACTGTGTGGGCTGCTGTGAGCGATCATTTCGAGGGAAAGAATGGAGGCAGGTAAGTAGAAACGAAGCGTTTCATGCTCGATTGGAGAGTCAAACGCTAATGATGATTGTCGAGCAGGTACCTGGAAGACAGTGGTGAATCTTCACCTTTGCCACCCGACTTTGACATGATGACCGCTGGGTACGCTTCACATATTTACAATGAAGAGCACGAAGAGAAGTTGTGGAAGTTGAGCAACGAACTGCTTGGCTTGCCAGCGGAGGACTAGGTCATACTACGCGGTTTGAGGAATGCGGGGAGAGTGGAACAAAGTGAGATAGAAAGTGTCCAATCGCTCTTCGTTGAAAGACCACTCTGTTCGCTGTCGTGGGTATCATCGTACTACGGGACTTGCTCATCAATCATGATCTGTCGTATCCAAAGTCCTGTCAATTCATTCATCACAATTCTCGCTCCTGCTTACCGCTACCCAACATCTTCTTATCTCCTTGTTCGGATTT
Organism: Cercospora berteroae; assembly: GCA_002933655.1. Classification (NCBI taxonomy): domain Eukaryota; kingdom Fungi; phylum Ascomycota; class Dothideomycetes; order Mycosphaerellales; family Mycosphaerellaceae; genus Cercospora; species Cercospora berteroae. Next base: position 26,292 of record PNEN01001755.1, read on the forward strand.
GCCTACAATTTTCTCATAATTCTGCGCAGCGAGCTGACGACTCGCATCTCGTTGCTTCTCCAGTCTTTCAATGCCCAAGTTGATGCTTTCAATGTGAATTTCCAGTGGTATCTTGTCTGTGCCAACTGTTTCGGGCACAGCCACGCGTTCTCGTAGATCTTCCAAGCTGTGTTGGATCTCTTGCAGTTTCAATAGAGTAGCTGTCACATGTCCCCATGCAAGACGTCGATATTCGCCCACGTTGCGAAGCAGCTCAAGCTGCGAGTTGAGTTTGTTGAGGTCTTTGCGATTGCCTCCGAGCTTGGTCCACAGAGCGGCAAACAATTCGTCTTTGCCAGATTCGATTCTGATCCCATCACGAGTGGAGATTCCTGAGATGATGTCAAGTCTGTTGTCGAGGTTGTCAAGAACATCCCGGAGAGCCATGGCCTCGTCGATTAGCGTCATGATCTGCTCTTCTACAGCCCCTGTATGGCGGAGGTACTGATCAAAAAGCACATCTCTTGAGAGGCTGAGGGGCTGAAAGGGCGCGAAGATGTTCAAATTGTCGCTGAAGAATCTCGCGATCGAACCGCGCTGTGCTTCCTTCTCTGAGACCCCATCAATCACACTTAGTGTCCAGCGATTGGTAGAGAGAATATGGTCTACTGCTCTGCCGATGCGCGAGTTGAATCGACTGAGATCTCCGCTTGCTTGTCGTGCTGTGTCGACGAAGCCGCTGAATTCGAACACGAGCTCGTTCTTCGAAGGAAGACTAGAATATTGCACGACATGCTTAAGGTCGCGGATGCTAGCCTCACTTCTCTTCATGTCCGCTGGCAGATTAGCGCCGACGGAGGAGCTCTTCAGAACATCTTCGAATGCATTCTGTGCCTGCATGAGCTGTCCAAACTCTGCCTGGCCTTTGAGCTCCGGAGAATTGCTGTTCGGGCAGAACGGTAAGCTTCCCGTGAATGGCAACCGACATATCGGCGTGAGCGCATTGTTGATTGTGTTGTTCAAGAACCCAGATCCAAATACTAGCGCAGCGGCAAGCAGATATACCAGAAGTGCCCAGCCGAAAATCGGCTTCATGTTTTGTAGCACCAGGCCCACCACGTCTGTCGTGTATGATAGAAGCGGTTTGACGATCTTGGTCCAGGCAACAGCTGAATACTGCGAGGTCTTGCTCGTCTTTTCCTCGTCCGACTCGTACTCCTCCTCGTTGTGTTGACTGAGCTTGCTCCTCTGGAAACGTCCAGCGTCGCTTGTCATACTCCGTTCGGCCATTCTCGCTCGCGGAGTTGTTGCTCTGCTCAGTTTCCTGATCTGCCCAGCATCCGATGTATTGCTCCTCTCGTTCAGTCTGAATCGTGGTGTCGCATCTCGTTTCCTGCCATCTTTCGTATGATGTGCTCGAGCATCTGGAGCTGATGGCATCACCAGCTCAGGCTCGACAGAGGAGCGTAGTGTTCTCCGCCGCGGAGACTCATTTTCATTGTTCGTCGCTCTTTGTGAAGGATTTCTTGAAGCCTCGTACGCGCTGCCGACTTCTTCGCGCTCCGTCTCTTCGTCATATATGCCTTCCGAATGCTGCGAATCGCTTACGTCGTCCCAAGATTCTGTCAAGTCGGTGGGGCGGGCGCGCCGCGTTCGTGCCATTTTCGACGTTCGATATGATCGCGGTCTCGTACTGTGGGCGCTCCAGCGGCTGTGCTCAGCCTTTGTCAAGTGGCCCGCTACAGCGATACGTGGTCGATGAGACTTGGGCAAAGTGTGCCGAAAGTTGGTTATCCATACTCTGATCCAGCCACCACGCGTATTGTTGACCTGCTGCAGGCATCACGCGAGGTCCTCATTCACTTATGACGTAAAGTTCCGCGCTAGCAGGGTTAGTCCTGCAAACCACTCGAGACGAGGTGGGAAACACAGGTAGCACAACATGGTAATTTGGCCTGCACTTTGAGAAGACATTCCAACATGGCACTGTATTTGATATGAATTTCCTAACGAGGTGTGCTTATTCACGGCGAAGCTGGACGCTCGGGATCCTGCAAACGAGCCAGCTCTAGCAGCAAACGATATATGTACACAACCTGATCAACAGGCCGCATTGACTTCTGTGCCCATTCTGCCCCAGACAACGCTAGTTCTTTGGCAAGAGCCCTGCCTTCTCTCTCCTCGACGAAATAACGAACAACCTCCGGCAACTCTGTCATCTCGAGTGAGATAGGTATGTAATGTAGCCAAGGCTGTAGCCGATCATCGTGCCATTCGCGAAATACTGTTTGCTTCAACGGCAAAGAATTCGATTCTACGAATCGATAGTATCTCGCAGAGTGACCATTGCCATCAGCATCGAAGACGAGTGTGTATTCCAGGGCTGTTTTCCTTGGCTCGGGCGCGGTCACGTTAAAGTACTCTCGTTGATGAGCACAAGCTTGCGGTGAGCACTGCACAACATCTGTGAAATGAATGTTGAACATGGTATTTTTAAGACTTTGTTTAACGGGCTCCCATGGCCCGCTCTTGCCTTTTCGGCGAAGGATCGTTTGAGCTTCCGCATCCATGTCGTTCGCGAGACTGACGAAGCGCTGCCTGTGAAGTGGCAGCCAGTCGTCTTCGGTCACGTTTTGGAATCCGCCTGTGGTTTTTCCCGCCCAGTACAGAGCATGAGTCTTCTCTTCGTACTCAACACTCTCCTCGGGGTTGGAAGCATAATCGCTGTGGGTGTATGCTCTTGCTGGAAATGGGATGTCATTCATGGTGGAGATGACTGCAGGTGAGAGAACAGGCAAGGGCACATATGCCGCGTGAAGAGATGTTGCTGACTCCCAGAGCCCATGCGCGTGCGTCCACTCCTTGTGATCACAGAGGGAAAGCGACTTGAAGTTGTCTTGCACGAATCCGAAGACTTTGTGCTCGCTAGCGAGCGATACAAGCTCTGAATGAGACACCTGGGAAGAATGTGGCTTGCGACACTGGTCAACAACCAGTTCTTGCCAGACATTGCCTTGGCCGAGGTCGATCCACTCCACTTCATCCGGGTCTGATTCGGGATCGCGCTGTTGGTGCCGCAAGCGAGCGCTGAGTGATGAGTTGCGATTCAGCAGAATACGCGGTTCATCGAGCATATTGATGAGTAGCTCAACATCAGGCAGGTGGTCCATTACTCTAGCGTCGGCAAAAAGACGCAAGATTACATCTCCCAGAACTTCACAGCCCTCTTGCAATTGGCTATTTTTGATCTCGCAAGGCGCTATCTCTGCTCGAGCGTGTGGCCGTCTCATCGTCTTTTGGATTTCTGCACCGCTGTATTGGAGAAGAGGAGAAAGCGCATCATCGAGGACGTCAAAGTCGTCTATGATCGGAGACGATACTGCTATGGCGTAGGCAAACCAGTGCTCAAATTTTGGAGGTGGAGGTCGTCCATACCGGCGGGAATACTCTGCGGAGGCTTGCTCATAGGTAGTGGATTGGCGCGCAATCTTCTCTGCATGTTTACGAGCAGCTGCATTGGATATCGTCAAGATGGGATGTTCTTTCGATGATCCTGATCCAGCTGTTGTCGCTAACGGTTCTGATTCTGATGATTCAGCTGAAGGCCAATAGGTCTGTATGGTGTCCGGGGATATTCCGACAGAAATTGGTCGAAAATACCAAACACCCAGAGTTACGCAAAGAGCTGTGAAGACGAACACTCGTAGCGAGGCATGGCGCCTTCTCGCGAGCATCCCGCCTTGGAATCCCGTTGGAGAATGGACCCTTCGAATGGAATGGTGTGCACCGGGCGTGAGTAGTCGTCACAAGGCTTAAGCTTGTAGGTGGTGCGGCGGATGTGATGTTCGTCGGAGATCGCTATGCCCCTTTGACATGCGGACTGCTTGACCCAAAAATACCCAGCAGTATCGAGGTTGCAACGCAGCAGAGCCAATCCAGTATTCTACGCCGGGCTGCGTTGCCGCAAGTCAGACCGATGTGCGCAGCGTCGAATCATTAATAGCGAGCGGCAGCACGCAGCACAACTCGACTTCATCGATGTCTTGCGACACGTGTTGACGGCAAGGAACGAAGAACACACGTTGTCGGCTCGTGGCTTGGGGCCCCTAGGCCAGAGTAGATCAAGTCCAGAATAATGGCGTTGCTAGCTTCCAGAAGTGGACTTGAGGAAGTATCTGAAGTTTTCTGAACCATGGACCACGATATTGAACGCTCCGAGTCATGCATTGCTTTCTGCCGACTCGCCTGAAACGTGGGGGAAGGGAAGCTCGTCGTGCAGCGATGCATGCTCGACTGCTGGCCAACAAGTCGACCGCACGAAGGCGCTGTGCATCTTTCCCGTTGCCGCAGCTGGATGGAGATGGCGGTTTGGCTTCGGCCGTGCGATTTGCAACCGAACACTCGCGTCCGCCACATTTCCCATTGCGGTGGTTGGCTGCGCAGTGGACTGGCTCGACCCGTGCCGTCCGTATCAACACCATTATAGGACTGCCATGATGGTGTGCTGCCGATGTTGTCCGAGCGCAGACATGACTGAGGAGAACAGAAGAGATCCGCCGAGAGATGTTTCAATTCCTTGTTGTTGCCTGAGGCTGTGGGCTTCTGAGGGGAAACAACGATCACGATCACCTCCGCACTCTCACTAGACACGAATCATCTGCAACAGCTCAGTACGATCACGGCTTGAACACAGCTCAAGCAATGTTATCTGAGGCCCAAGCCTCTAATTCGCATCTCATCATGTGGTCGCTGCATAGGTAACTGTTTGCCGGTCACATATCATATGACAGGGGTACATCGAAGCCGCAAGAGCATTGCTCCTAAGAAGATGCACACAATTCCAAGCATTAGTACGACAGGGAACTCGAGCAATCTCCGAGAAGCACGACGAGCAAGGAGAGAACTCACGTCGCCCCTACGGAGTCCGCGGCCGTCAGTGCTGTCTTTGCTCAAGAAGCGAAGAGTGACATGAATGCTATCCCGTCGCCAAAAGTATCGCCGATGAAAACCGGGACATATGCGAGCACAAATTACAATAATCCTGTCACCAAGTCATAATGAGAATGAGACTCACAAGTCGAACTGTTCCACTCGAAATACCCGAAACACAGAATGCCCCAGAAATAGTGACGAGTTCCCAGAGGTTGGCCATGGGCAGAATGCTCGCTGTACATCATTCTTCGGGTATCGAGCGACTCGAACTCCACAGGCTATTATGGCATCTGCAACGTTGTCGGCTCTAGTTTGCCTGCACTCGAGAGCCTGTTGCGTTGCCTCGATCGTCACCTAATAGAACAGCATATGCGCTTGGCATTTGTGCCATGGCTATCGAGCGCTCCTCGCCAAACTCCGTTCAAGGGACAACTCTGCAAATGATGTTACTTCTAACCCCAGCGAGGGACAGGAGAGGTGGTTGCAAGGCCTAGCTGCAACTCATAGATCACGTGCGCGTCTCAGAGAAGCGTCAATGCACTGTGCCGCACTGTAGCATAGGCGAGTTGTGGGCTCACTGACTTTCTTTAGCAACGCTTGCAGCATGTACAGCCCCTCGACCCGAAGCATTGGAACTTAATTCGTCCACCAGAAGCTCTTTTGTACTGAGCCGACGTGGAACGCCTGCAGCCCCCCGGGCTGGACTCCAAGCTTGATTGTGCTCTGGAAGGGTTTCGAGACGTGCGGCGCAGCAAGAGATGTGCCTGCTGCGGCCTCTCGAATAGCATACAATATGTCTCTGCGCAACGCTCCTGGTGCTGCCAGAGGCCCGCTCCTATGTTCTGTGCTGTTCCAAAATGACCTTTAGTGAAGCCTGGAGCCCAACGTGGAATGCAGAGGAACTACTTGGTATACCGCCCAACTGCCAGACATGCAGTGCAAAGATCAAAAATGGTACGAGGCTCTGTCGTAATCCAATTCATAAGAACAATAGGTACAAAGCCGAAATTCTCCTGCGACAGATTCCTGCAATTTCTCGCAACCCAAGAAAACTGGAACTCATGCTAAAAGATCTTGCTGCTTGCTTATTATGCCGGGGTGTTCACACCAAAGACGCTCTACACTGGAGCTTGGTACTCCAGAGATGGACGAATAGCATTGAGCGGGCCAACCAGAAGGAGCTGAAGCGCAAGAGTCAGCCACCTTATCACGGCGTACCAGGAGAACAGCAAGAAAGCAAGCATGGCTTCACTGATGCGCATACCCAAACTGGCAGTGGATTTACAAGGCCCCAAGCTCCAGGATCGGAGACGAGTGGCACAAGTGCACAGGATGAGAAGCAGAGGCGTGAGTTCGAGCGCCAGCAAGAAGCCAAACGTCAAGCCGAGCTCGAGCGTGAGCGCCAGAAGGCGGAAGCCAGAGCCCAGGCGGAAGAGGAGACACGGCAGCGCCAGCGACAAGAGCAGTCAGCTCGAGAAGAAGATCGCTGCCGTGGAGAGCGTCGTCAACAGGAATCTGCGAAGCCGAAGGTTTCCTGGGAACTCAGTTGGGAACTGTACCGCATTCAACGAACGAATTTTCTACGTCTGCCATCATCCACGCCTGCCAGCAAACTGACCCAAGCAATGCCTCGCCCGTTGCGCGGATTCCACGAGAATCATCTCCCTCCGCAAGACGAAAGATTTGAGCAGGAAGTAGCAGCCTTCTTCAAAAACAAGCCCGGCGTCGATCTGGGTACAGAGGCTGGCAGGAACAGTTTTCGCAAGAGATTGAAGCTGAAGGAGTCTCTGGGTTGGCATTCAGACAAAATTGTCCAGCGTTTCCCACACTTGACCGACAAGGATGAGGCTATATTGTTCGCCAACAGCGTGATGAGTGTTATCACAAGGATCATGGCGAACTTGTAGTGCAGAAAATGTGTCGACGGCTTGCATTCCGCGCGAGCGATGCAGGTGCGGAGGTCGGTCGGCGCTGCAGCTTGATTGCGTATGGTTCATGTCGAAGTCTCTAGGGGTGTCGTTCTCAACGGCGGGTGTCCAGAGGCAGATTCTATCAATATGTAGCAGAGTCAAGTCATTATTCGAACATTTCCAGACGCACTAAAGAGTGAGCTTACAAGAGAGCGTCGCAAGTCTGCAGCATGATGTTGCTGCTGCCGTCACTGCATACCACCGATGGCCGGCAATAAGAGCAGCATGCAGGGCACGACAGGGAAATCAGCCGCAGCGCACAGCGCAGCCAGCGAACAGCTTCGATCATTGGCGGGGATGACGCCGCCGATACCGCCGCATTCACGCATAGTAGCTTTGCCCTCGGGTAAAGGTCTCTTGTGAAGGAGACTTCGCACGTCAAGCAAAACTACCGCCCACTCAGCGGCGCCAGAGACTACTCAACCGATCCCGCCCGCCGTACATACATAATCACTGATCATGTCTGCTCTTCGGTCGTTTACCGCTGCCGCACCCTCCCTCACCCATACGACCACCAGAATCGTTCCGGCTGCACGCGCATTTCCACGACCAATCGCGGCAAAGGTTGTACAGCGCAGAAACATGGCGTCACAGCAGATTCCCAAGATCAAGGTCAAGAACCCGGTCGTCGAGCTTGATGGCGATGAAATGACCAGGATCATCTGGAAGGACATCAAAGACAAATTCATCCACCCATACTTGGACATCGACCTTAAGTACTACGACTTGGGGCTGGAGAAGCGTGATGAGACGAACGACCAGATCACGGTGGATGCTGCTGAGGCAATCAAGAAATACAGCGTGGGTGTGAAATGTGCGACCATCACACCCGACGAGGCGCGTGTGGAGGAGTTCAAGCTCAAGAAGATGTGGCTGTCTCCAAACGGCACAATCCGAAACATCTTGGGCGGCACTGTCTTCAGAGAACCGATTGTGATTCCACGGATACCCCGACTTGTGCCAGGCTGGAAGAAGCCAATTGTTATCGGTCGTCACGCACACGGAGACCAATACCGTGCGCAAAACAGAGTCATCGAAGGCCCTGGCAAACTGGAGATGGTTTTCACGCCGAAGGGCGGAGAGCCACAAAAGATTCAGGTCTTCGAGTTCACTGACAAGCACGAGGGTGGTGTAGCTCAGACACAGTACAACACTGTGGAGAGTATCAAGGGATTTGCCCACTCTTCGTTCAAGCACGCTCTTTCTCTAGAATACCCGATGTACATGACAACGAAAAACACGATCCTGAAGGCATACGACGGAAGATTCAAGGACATCTTCCAAGAGATTTACGAGAAGGATTACCGCAAGGAGTTCGAGGCCAAGGGTCTGTGGTACGAGCACCGTCTTATTGACGACATGGTGGCCCAAATGATCAAGAACGAGGGTGGTATGGTCATTGCCATGAAGAGTAAGTATTTTCCGACTCCAATTCCTGCATTCACAATTTACTGACAGCACACAGACTACGACGGTGACGTCCAATCCGATATCGTTGCCCAAGGATTCGGTTCCCTAGGTCTCATGACCTCAGTGCTAGTCACTCCAGATGGAAAGACGTTCGAGGCCGAAGCCGCTCACGGCACTGTCACTCGCCACTACCGCGAGCACCAGAAGGGTAACCCAACCTCAACGAACCCCATCGCGTCCATCTTTGCGTGGACACGAGGTCTTGCGAAGCGTGGAGAACTTGACGGCACACCAGAAGTGACAAAATTCGCCGAGAGCTTGGAGGAGGCATGCATCCACGTTGTTGATGAGCAAGGCATCATGACCAAGGACTTGGCCATAAGCTGTGGAAAGAAGAACGACTACGTGACCACAACCGAATACCTCGATGCAGTGGAGAAGAGAATGCGAGCTGTGCTTAGCTCGAAGCTGTAAGAATATCGACAGCCGCGGTCTTGGGTAGATGCAGTACGTCCCAGCAACTGGAACAGCCCCGTCATGTACAGTGTAGATAGGTACAGCAAATAGAGGATCACGTTCATGAAAGTTTCCAGGTGTTCTGTATTGGTGAGCTGTTGAGCTGTTCGGAGCCAGTCCGCGGCTGTGGTGCCTGAATAATGCCTTACGCTAGTCGCGCACTCACAATTCGACCTACTCCAAACTTTTGTCCTCGGTTTTCCGCTCGACACGCCCACTTCACCTCCCCCAACCACCACAACTCCTACATTCCAGCGACAATGGCAGAGCAGCTTGTCCTCCGCGGTACCCTCGAGGGCCACTCCGGCTGGGTCACCAGCTTGGCCACCTCTCTCGAGAAGTGAGAACACGCGGCGCAAGTGGGCAGACCAGCATTTGCTAACAGTAATTGACAGCCCAAACATGCTCCTGTCTGGTTCCCGTGACAAGACTCTCATCGTCTGGAACTTGACCCGCGACGACACCAGCTACGGCTACCCAAAGCGCTCGCTCCACGGCCACTCCCACATCGTCTCCGACTGCGTGATCTCCTCCGACGGTGCCTACGCTCTTTCCTCTTCGTGGGACAAGACTCTGCGTCTGTGGGAGCTGTCCACTGGCCAGACCACCCGCCGCTTTGTTGGACACAACAACGACGTCCTCTCCGTCTCCTTCTCTGCCGACAACCGCCAGATCGTGTCCGGTTCTCGTGACCGCACCATCAAGCTGTGGAACACCCTCGGTGACTGCAAGTACACCATCACCGACAAGGGCCACACTGAGTGGGTCTCGTGCGTGCGCTTCTCGCCAAACCCACAAAACCCAGTCATTGTCTCTGCTGGTTGGGACAAGTTCGTCAAGGTATGTCAAGCCAGAGACCCTGCTTTCCCCTCCGCCTTCACATGATGCTTTAAACAAGTATTTGCTACTTTAGAGCCGCCATCTACGGCTATGAAACAAACCTGCCTACAAGGCATACTGATTCCCTGTCGATCAATGCATGCACCAGACGTCGGACATTCGAGTTGGGACAATGCGCTGACTTCGAAAACTAGGTCTGGGAGCTCTCCACCTGCCGTCTGCAGACCGACCACATTGGCCACACCGGCTACATCAACACCGTCACCATCTCTCCTGACGGATCTCTTTGCGCCTCCGGCGGCAAGGACGGTACCACCATGCTGTGGGACCTCAACGAGTCCAAGCACCTCTACTCGCTCAGCGCCGGTGACGAGATCCACGCTCTGGTCTTCTCGCCAAACCGCTACTGGCTCTGCGCTGCCACCGCCAAGGAGATTGTCATCTTCGACCTCGAGAAGAAGAGCAAGGTTGATGAGCTCCGCCCAGAGTTCGTCGAGTCCGGCGGCAAGGCCCGTGACCCAGAGTGTATCTCGCTCGCTTGGTCTGCTGATGGCCAGACTCTGTTCGCTGGTTACACCGACAACAAGATCCGTGCTTGGGGTGTCATGTCTCGCGCTTAAATGCGTGTAGTAAATGACGTTCACTCATGAGGAATGGGATCACGAACAACACAATGGGGACGAAAATGGCATTGGAAACGGCATGATGAGGTGCTGCGATACGAGGCTCGCCAGGTACCACTTCATGTGGTTGTGGGAAGCATGTCCTGGACTGAGAGTATGACAGGTCGCAGCGGTGCACGTGCCAAATAGACGAAATGACGAAAAAATGAATACGACTTGGTTCACTTCATTCGCTCTGTCGCTTGATTCTCCATTAGTACACGAACCGAAAAGTGGCATTGTTCGCGTGAACGACTACCAGAATCTGATATCAGCCATATGAACATTCTGGTCTACTTCAATCGAAAGTAACTTTTTTGCCTGTTCCAGCAACAGCAGTACCAGAAGCCTTGTCACTCCTTTGCGCCTTCGCAAGGGCGGCTCCGGGCGCCGTTAGTCGCGCATCATGCTTCTTCCTTCGCAGCTCCTGTCTCTCATCCTTGTTCATCTTCTTCAGATTCGGATCCCGCTTCTTGTTGCTCTTCTCCCTAGGTGCATCTCGCGCTGCTGCGGCTTGTGCTGCCAATGTCTCGATGCTCTCTTCTTCTGCGCCGTTGCCAGCCTGCTCTTCGCCGTGGTGTTTCGCTGCTCCGCCGCGACCTTTCCCATACCGCTTTTGGTATCTAGTTTGTTTGTCCTCAGCGAATTCCAATTTCATCATGCGGCCGTGAATGCGGTTGATGAACCACTTCATTGGTTTCTTCTTCTTTTTCGCATGGCGCTTTTTCTGTTCGGCGGTGTACTCTTCGCTATCGCTATCACTGCCTTTCTCTTTCTCCTTTTCTGAATCAGCAGCTTCGCTGTCTTCATCATCGTCTTGCTGTTGTTTGAAGATGAAGCCTTTTACGGCCTTTTCCGCGGCTTCGATATCGGCGAAAGTCACCCAACCAAAGCCTTTACATTTTCCGCTGTCTTCGAATGTCGCGAGGAAGACGTCTTCCACGGTGCCAGCTTGGGCGAAGTGCTCTGCTAGCTCGTCTTTGGTGATGTCGAAGCTTAGGTTGCCGACGAAGACGCGCTTGCTTGGGGCTTTTGTGCTGGTGTTCCCGTGTTTCGCAGCATCTTCTTCCGCCTTTGTTTTGGCGGGTCGGCCTTCGAAGCTTTTTGCGTTTTTGATGAGCACTTTCCGTCCATCGAGCAGCTTCTCTGTGCATGTAACAGCGATGTTCAGCACTGCTTCGGTGGTGAAATCGACATAGGCGAAGCCCTTGTTCTGCTTGGTGTTGTGGTCGACGGGTAAGTTTAGGCGTGTGATGGAGGTCTCGTCGATGCCGCCGCGGTCGAGGAAGAAGCGGCGGAGGGTTTCCTTCGTCGTCTTAAAGGAGAGGTTGCCAATCCAGACGCCATAATCTGACCGCTTGCCCGCTTCTTCTCCTTTGGCTACTGGCACTTGCAGACTGCGTGAAGGATGAATTTTGTCCTCCTGTGCGTTGATTGTAGCACTGCCATCATTTGCAGCATCTGTGGTCTCTGTTGCGGCTGGCTTCGATTTGGCCTTTTTCTCTTTGCGCTTGGCTTTTTTCGATGGTGGCTCGGGCAGATTGACATCGATCTCGAGTTCTTCCTCCTCCTCTGCCTTCTCCGCCCTCTTACGCTTCTTCTTCTCAGCCTTGACGTCGCTCGAAGACATGTTTTCCCGTGACATTGTGCGCCGTGGTTGTTGTAAATGTTCATCTGAAGTTTCACATGAAATTCTAGGTGGAGCTCGAGCATCGGCTGCCGCTTCCGACAGGGATCAAGACGGATCAATCGCATCACGCTTCACGTCGTCCACCTCGCAGCTGTCTGGCCACTTTCGCGACGCAGCACCCACAACATCACCACACACACACACACACTACGGCATTATCACTTCTCGCGAGCCAACCGATGGTCGCCTCTCTGTATTCCTTCTTGCGCACCCCACAAGCACACCGAGAACAGCATTGAACAATGTCGGACACGGAGGGCCACGCTGCAGCGGCAGCTCCAACGCAACAGCATCCCGACACTGGAGGCAAGTCATTGGCAGCGGCGGGCGAGCGTGCGCGCTACAAGTCATACCGCAAGAAGTATCGCAAGCTGCGGCACAAGTTCGATGGCGTGTTGGAGGAGAACAAGAGGCTGTTCAAGGAAGAGCAGAAGATGCTGGGCACTGCACGCCGATTGCGCGAGGAGCTGGAGTGAGTGCTCCTCCACCTAGCCGCCTGTTGCACTGTGCAGGAGCTGATCTTGTCCCAGTTCCGTCTTGGAGGTTCTGCTTGATTTGAACCAAAACCAGGCCCTGCCTACCGACTTGCGATTCGATGTTTCACTGGAGAACGAGCACTCGGCCGTCGCCAACATACCAAGCGTTGTCGATAGCAAGATCAGCCCGACAGAAGCGAATGCGCTCTTGATGGAGTACACGACTGCTGTCCAAAACGGACAGATACCACATCTTGATCTGCATGTTATAAGAGAACAGATTGACAAGAAGCTTGCGCGACAAGGCCTTCTTTCGCTGGACAAACTTGAGGAGGAGGTCTCGCATGCACGCCCGTCCCCCGAGAAACCATTGCCAAGCGACATTAAACCCGACAATGCGTCAAGCTACTTGACATCTCAGGAAGAAGATGACTATCTGCTGCGCCTGGACGCGACTCTTGGTGACCCTGTTGCTCAAATCAAGGAGAAAGAGCACGCTGAGGATATTAAACACTGGGCTGACATGACACCACGTGAAGTCGAGCGACAAACAGAGCTGCAAAATCCGCAGAGTCAGCACAATTGGTTAAAGACACACGCAAAACAATCAGGACCTACTGCAGATATCGATGACAACGATAGCGTGGATGTGAAACCTGCTCGTGGAGCCGGCGCGAAGCGTAACCTTGCCAAACAAGTCGGCGACAGATCTCTTGGACGGGCGAGGGAAGGTGCCAGCCCTGCTGCTTCCTTTGTCGATGACGACGAATTTGGGAGTTTCGTAGACGATCATCCTAAGAAGCGTGGGCGTGATCCAGACAGTACGTACAGGATCAAAGGAGGCAAGGGTAGTGCCACAAACGGCAAAGGAAAACGCAAGCGCAGCGACGAAACCCCGAACGGAAGTACTAAGAAGGCTCGAGTGGAAGAAGATTGAACACGTCGACATCGCAGCATTCTCCAATATCCAGGCACTCAAAAGCATCAAGCGGAAATCCGTCTATGGTATGAGCTAGCTCGGCCGTGTGGCACGTTCCAACCAAGCTCAGCTTGCAGTTTTGGGAGAACGACGGAATAATCTATCCATTGCCAGGCAGCGACGTGCCGCGAATGGCAGAACTGTCAACCTGGTGCGATATGGCCGCGCTATGGGCGCCGTCGCAGGTCAGACCAACACTGTGTCTGCTCTGCGACAGACTCAGGCGCATCGCTCGGTGCAGCCAGTGTGTAGACTCGTTGGAGGTTTTGACCTCCCCTCAGGACGCGCGAAAGGTTGGGGCACCATTCGTGCAGACTTGATAATAAACAGACCGGCGCCGTTAAGGATGCCGCGCCTCTGAAGGGTCGCTGTGTGCCATGCGCCAAAAGCCAGCGAATTTATAGTTCATGAATTCCATGTGGGAACACGCAAACACATCGATGTAGCGTCCAATTATATCAAATTCGCCTCAGGCGGGGCGTCGTTCGCCTGGGTTCACTTCCACTCTCTCTACGAATTAGAGGTGTGCCGGCCTTGGACAATAACGTAACTGATTACCATCATAGCTCTAAGAAGGCCCGAGTCACTAGATCCAGCACGTTTTGACTTGAAGGTTTGGCGATTGCCGTGCTACGGCATGAAGCTGCGGAGCGCAAGTTAGCAGATAATGCGTTAAGCCAATAAGGACACGATAGAAAATCGTACTCGCACAATTGACTCAGAGACAGTGAACACGTACGACCTCGACCACATTTCTCATTTACAGACTATTCCATGGAATCCGGCAGATTTTGACAATATTGGCCATAGGAGACTTTCTGTGCTGAAAACACATCCTCCCTCTCCTGTTCGCCTCTCTCTCAGGGAACCCCTATCCATCTCTTCACATTCTCGTACCATCCTTCAGCCGCCCGCTTCGCCTTTGCCCTCGCAGCTTGCGCAGCCGCCGTTGCTTGCGCCGTAAGACTGTCAAATTCATCGTCGTCGAATCCCCAGTCCTCATCAGCAGCATCCTGATACCGATCATTCACATCCTCATGGTTGTCTCGTCGCGTAAAGTGAGAGGTATCGTAGCCTTCCAGACTGAAGTCCACGTCTGATGGCCAACCATCTCCATCGTCATCATCGTCGTCATCAGCACGGCGGGTCAGTGTGGGATGTTCATAGTTTTCGTATCCCTCGAGGGAGAAATCGATGTCCTCATCGTCAAAATCGACTTGATCAGGTTCGTAATTCTTCAGTGGTGTGTTGGAACGGGCAGAATGTCGATGGCCTAGGATGTCGTCTTCGTCGGCAAAACCTGTGGTAAAGTCCCTCCTGTCCAGCGTCGTATCCTCCACTTCATCCGCATCGATCGCGCTGATATCGTAGCCTTCAAGACTAGTATCAACGTCTTCTCCCAGCTGTCGCTTCACAATCTCCGCCTCCTTGGCAATGTTGTCTCGGGTTTTCAGAATTGCGACACGTCGCTTCTCATGAGCTTGGTGTATCGCGACCGCCACAGGTTCGTGGTCATAACCGTTGAGAGAAGTATCGACTGCCTCGCCATATTGAGCTTCCAGGGAGGCGATTTGGTTGGCGAGGGCACTACGCACGTAGTTTTGATGCGCGTTGAATTTTGATTTGACGGGGAGGACGAGGCAGAGGAGAGCGATGGGCAGCCAGAGAAGGTAGAAGTTGCGTAATACAGCCATGTTCTCGGGAAAGTCGTCTTGATATGCGAAGTATAGCAATGCCGATAGCCCAACGAAGCCTGCTTGGTTGTAGTAATGCTTTAGAGCGGATATATTATCGAGCTGTGCTCAGGAGCATCTTCAATATTCGAGGTTTTCGAGCTGTCGCAACCCGTTTTCAGCGATTGTTGTGCATCTCAGAGGCTGATCACCGGATCGGTTCTTCTTTGACGCCGCAGGAGCGGCAACAAAGAAACACATCCACATGGCATGACGGCATGTCGCTGGAACTGAGGTGGGGGCAGATTGCGCTCTCGACGCTATCATGAAGCGATAGTCGTGGTGATCGAGTGAGGTTCGGCTATAGTCGATACCGAAGTGAACCGTGTGTGGAATGTGAGCCCTAAAATGAGGTCAATGCCGACCTTGTCTGAACGGCAAAACAGCAAAGAGAACGAAACGACTTCGATACTGTAAGATATGCAGCACTACTGCGTCAACTGACAAGGCTACCGTCGTGGCGTCTCTGCAACTTGCAGCGACTCTTGAACAGTCAGTTACTTAGCACATAAACATAAAGGAGACCTCATTTGAAGCTTGGGACACATGTCGGCCGGCCTGTTTGGCGGGGGAACTTGCCTACGTCAAGACCCAGCTCATTCGTTTGGGACGTAAAAGGCTGAAAGAGTGTCGCCATGAATCAAAAAGAAGTCAGTTGAATCTCGTTGCGTACGCTTGTCGCATATGTGATATGCACGTATCGCATCTCCATGGCCAGAATATAAACGGACTTGAAGGTCCACGCACTGACAAGAGTCTCCCAATGCATATCACTCGAAGGGCGCCCAGCTTCTTTTTCATGCCACTGCATGAAGGCGAAGACGAGTTCGTGTGTCCAAGCCGGGATGGTTTCAATAAATGGTTCATGTTAGCACATGGCCAATGGTCATTGTGAGCTTTCAGTGAGCTCAGCTGTTCATTGTACAAAGGGAAGCCTTTCGCTGGATATGTACACATCCCGTCTGTCTGATTAGACGACAGATCGGTCCAGGGCGGCAACATCGCCCTCATCCTCACTGCGTGCTCGGACAGCCTTAGGTCCGCCGAGTTCAGCCTCCAATCCATCTGGGAAAGTCCGTGACACAGAGGGCTGCAGCATGTCAGCATCGTTAGCAGATTTAGGAGCTGGCATACTGACTCTGTCGGGATAGAATCTGTATACAACGGCGCAAAGCACTCCAACAGCTCCGACAAAAGTGCCGAGCAGCACACCACCCCAGGCAGATGTGAAATGTGTGTACGCCTCGGGAGAGAAGATGCCGAGAATATCATTGTCCTCGTGGACGGGCTCGCCGTAGTTTCGTCGTTCTTGCTTGTCCCACCTATTCGGCCGTCAGCAACCCCAAAAATGATGCCGAATTGAGCAGTGATTGTGCTCACCAGTCGCCGTGTGGATCACGGAATTGTCTCTTGATGGGCAGCGCCGACGTGAGACTTGGATCTGGGTAGTTGCCATTCTAATACCACAAACATCAGCGCTCATGCGTACCCAGTGGTCTCCCCATGCCTCGTTTATCCACCCTTGTCCACCCATTGTGCTGCTGGAAGCTGCATACCATGTTTGGGTCTCCAACGTCCTCAGACGCCTGCTCCGCCTCGCTCGCACTCTTGTCGTCTGTTGCCGGCCGTCTGATCGCTGGTGCTGAGGCATAGGTGCGCTTCGCGAGGTTCGAGGGAATGGTCGAAGGGCGGACGAATTGTGCTCGCGGCGCCAGGCGCAGCGCCGTGCGAAGACCGGCCATGACTGTTGAATGCCCACGGGAAGGCGTGCAGGGAGTTTGGAGCGCTTCGAGAGCTCGAGTGTCTCTCAATTGCTGACTCTGGCGGAGAGGTGCTTGGTTGATGCTGCTGTCGGACCAGGCTTGGCAGAAACGGGATGCGCCGTTGGAGGTTCGCTCCTTCTTCGCTCCGCAAGTGGCTCCGCCCGCAAGCGCGACTCGAGCTAAAAGTTGCAGCGACCACGCCAACAGCACGACGTCGGGCGGCTCACTTTTGACTTGTTGTTCTGCACTGATCGCATGGGCTTGGCGTGTTGGGGATTTGAAGGCCGTCTACAGCAATTGCACCGCGTCACGCGCCCGTTGAATGTGCGAGTTTCATGATGGTCTTTGTTGGACGAGACGCGACGGTCGTGATTTCTGGCCATGAACCCTCCTGATCTCCCCACGCGCGAGACCGACGCTGTGATTGACGAGAGCGTCGCCGAACCACTCGAGCAACACGCGCGACTCGCCTCACCACGCGACGACGGCGACGACCCCGCAGCCGACCCGACGACCATCAAATCCGAGCCTCTCGACCATGGCAGCGATGGCCAGCGCCCGTCCGCCGACGCCGACGCCGCCGCCCCTCCACCCACCCTCCCACCGGACTATGGACCGCCCGCGACCAAGAGGAGGCGGGAGTCAGAGGTCGAGCTGCACACCCCTGAGCCCGCGCAACACAGTCCGCCCAAGAAACGCAAGAGGGCCGCCAGTCCGCCTTGGTAGGACGCTCGCGTGTTACAGCCCATCACCTTGAGACACTTGCTGACTGATCCACGTCCGATAACAGGCAATTTCCTGTCGCTGCGCAGTCGACCCTGAAGTCCGTCGATGGACGCCGTGTTTCAGCGCGGCACTCAAACGTAGGCACCCCCGGTCTGTCTGGATCCGAGGCCGAACGCGCAGAGACCACACATTCTCGCGGCCGCAGTCAGAGCACCACTGCAGCTTCCCGTCCGCCGTCTCCGCCGTGGAAGAGGTTCGAGGCGCAGGGTCCAACTTCCATCTACATTGACGGCCAGCGTAAGAGCGGCCGTGCCAACAAGGATCTGGTTGCGGTACCCAAGCGTATTAGTCCGCGGAGTAAAAAGCAGGTGGATAGGTTGGGTGGGCAGAAGCATGCGGATATCAAGCCGAGTGCGAGCAAGAGCATGGGAGGAAGCACTCGCAAGAGCGAGCCAGGGTCGGAGAAGCTCAAAAAGCAGGCCAATGGACTGGAGCGGCCGTCATCGTCAACTGATAGTGCACAGCGCATCGCGGATCTCCAGGCTCAGATAGCTGCGTTGCAGCCCAGCCGCTCATTCGCGCAGGACCCGACTTCGCCCACGACGAATGGTGTCAAGCGCAATCCGGGTAGGCCAAAGTCCAAGATCAAGCGCGAGGCATCGCCAGCTCTGCGACGGAAAAGCCATCGGACCGGCGATGCCTCTCCCGATTCTCCGACTCTCGCAAAGCCATCCCCGAGGCTCAAACTGAAGGTCGCCCCCCGAGTCTTCATCCCACCACCGTTCCCTCAAGCCAGAGTGCCGTCGCCGATACTACCTCCCAAATTATCGATCTGGCAACTGCTAAATAATCTCGAGCTCCAAGAGAGGCAAGCACCGTCCGCTGAGAACGATCGCGGACCACTTTCTGTTGAGAAACTTGCAGAAGACGAGGCGAAGTATGTATCCCGCGAAGCTGCTACCAGGAGGAGAATCCTCGAAGCTACCCAAACCGGCGGACCGTTGAGCGTGGAGAACCTGAGCCTCTTCCAAGACGACCAGCAAATCGAGCCACCGCAACAGTTTGGTCATCGCGATCACCTGACAGCCCACGCGCTGTACCTCCGAACACTTCAGATCAGGGAGAAGACCCTTCACCGCACTTTAGCAAAGAAGATTGCACAAGAGGCTTTGGAGAAGTGGAAGGAGCGCAATGGACCTACTGAAGAGGACCTCATCGCGGAGCGGAACAAGATCATTGATCATGTCAAGAAGCAGATCGTTACGGATATGAAGGCGAAGTGGGAGATGGTTGAGGCGCACGTTAAAGAATCGAAGCGGCGAGCATGGGAAAAGGAGCAAGAGCGTGTCCGTGCAGAAAAGCTGAAAGAGAAGCTTGAATACAGCGAAAATCTGTTAGCAAAGCAGCGCGGCGAAGCCGACAGCGACTCGGGCATGGATGAAGGCAGCTTGAGTGACGCTGAAGAGTCGGGCCAAGAGAGCGAGGAGGACTCGGAAGAGAACATGGACAGCTCAGATGAATCAGAGGAGGAGGGCGCCATGAGTGAAGAAGCATTTGCAGCATACAAGGCAAAGCGTGACGCTGAGCTTGAAGCCGAACGCCAGGCTTCTCGAGGCGTCGAGCCTCCGGACAAGCTGGATTCAAAAGTCGAGCCTCCGGACAACGAGGACCGCAATGCAGAGACTAATGCTACCTCGCCAACCCGGGAACAGAAAGATAGCAATGATGAGGAGCGCGACAACGGAGACGCAACGCCTGAAGCCGAAGGGACAGGGGATGCCATGGATATCGACGATGCAGCGCCATCCAGTCGGCCCAAGAAGTCTGGTGTGGCAGCTCTATTTCAGGACGATGACGACGCGGATGACGATGAGACTTCTGACGAGTCCGTGGATATGGATTCGGAAGATTACGATTCGGACGAAGACATGAGTAGCACTGGCGATGAAGCCGACAACAACGATAATGACGAAGAGGAGAATGGTACAGATGATACTGAACAGCCTCCAGAGCTGCGGAATTCCTTGATGGCTCTTTACAGTGAGAAGGAGCTCCTGAAGCAAAAGGAGGGCGGCCTTCCAACGCCAATGACCAGCGTGGAGAACGGTGGTGATGATGAGAACGCGCGGCCACAATCTGAACCCAGATCGGAGGCTCAAGCAGATGCTGGCGCGTCTACCGACGAGAAACCGATCGCGACGGGCATAGATGAACAGCCAGGTGTCGGGGACTCAGAGGACAAGCCTTCCGCACCTTTGCAAACGAACGGAGGTGGCGATGCTATGGAGACTGAGCAGATCGGAGAAGTGGATGGGGCGTCAGAGACATCGGAGCCGGGCTTCACAAAGACCCTGGTGCCAGTTCCAAACCTTCTTCGTGGAACTCTTCGCTCATACCAGCACGCTGGTGTGGACTGGTTGGCCTCATTGTATCGCAATGGTACAAATGGCATACTTGCTGATGAGATGGGTCTCGGCAAGACAATACAAACGATTGCCCTACTCGCACATCTGGCAGAGGTGCACGAGGTTTGGGAGACACATCTTGTTATTGTACCGACATCGGTCATCCTGAACTGGGTCACAGAGTTCCAGAAGTTCTTGCCTGGTTTTCGTGTTCTGGGATATTATGGCTCTGCGTCCGAACGAGAACTCAAGCGCAAAGGTTGGACAAACGACCCACACCACGAAGACCGGTCAAAGAGAGGCTACAACGTAGTGATCACAAGCTACAATGTTGCAGCGCAGGATATCAACGCGATCCGTGGCCAGCAGTGGCACTATCTCATCCTGGATGAAGCTCACAATATCAGAAACTTCAACAGTCAGCGGTGGCAGCTGTTGATACGTTTGAGAACAAAGGCACGCCTTTTGCTCACCGGAACACCGCTGCAGAATGATCTTGCCGAAGTCTGGTCTCTGCTCACTTTCTTGACCGCGGGTGACGAAAGCCGGTCCCACGGTGAGCTCGAGGAGTTTCTCAGCCATTGGAAGGACCCCGTCAAGGAGATATTCGACCAAGGAGTCCAGAAGTTGACCGAAAATGCCCAGCGTGTGGTTGACCAATTGCACATCTCCCTGCGCCCTTTCTTGCTTCGCCGTAAAAAGGACGAAGTGGAAAAGGACCTTCCCAAAAAGACAGAATCCGTTGTGGTGTGCAAGCTCAGCAAGCGCCAGCGTCAGCTGTATCAAGACTACATGGGGCTCGCATCCACACGGGACACGCTCGCTAAGGGCAGCGGTGTCCAAGCAGGAGCTGTCTTATTGAGTTTGAGGAGGGTGTGTAATCATCCAGATCTCTTTGACCCGCGGCCAATTCAGACCAGCTTTGCAATGGAGTGCAGTCCTCTGGAGGGCTACGCCGAATCCGAGCACCTGATCCGCCGCATGTCTGGTGCTCGTGACAATATCCCTGCGAAGCTACTGATTGTCAGCAACACGTCTCTGAGGAGATCTGCAATGAACCGTTCACGACAGCTCGCTGTGGGCGACGAGCTTTCACGCCAGCTGAGCGAAGTTGAGTCGACCATACCCAACGAAGAACCCGATCGCGCAACAATCGCAGGCTCCCGCGCTCTCCAGCGCCTTCGCATGCGGCAACGCAGGTTGCAGCAGCTCCGTTCTTGCATTGCAGCCACTGAGTCTGCGTTGGATCAAGAGCCGTTGCTGCCAACAGATCTTCGGGAGGTTGTCACTGTCAGCAATAACAAGCCTTACATGTTCAAGTCGAAATCTCAGCCGCTGGTCAAGACATGGCAAGGACACACACGACTGGGTCGAAGGCCCTTGCGCTTTGAACATCTCAGTGACTGGCATGTGGCCAATGACACACAGCTGCAACGCGATGTCGCTACTTCGGACAGCTACGCAGAGGACATGAAAGAGCTCATTGTGCGATTTGCATTCGTGCCGCCTGCCGCGACGGTGCCCATCTTGGATTATGCTATCCCGCGAAAGGCACAAGAGGCCATGCGCAGCTCAGCATTGTATCCAGCTGATCACGATTATGGTCATGAAGCCCGGGTTCGAACATCCATTGCCTTCCCGGACAAGCGCCTCCTCATCTACGATGCAGGTAAGCTGCAACGCTTGACATATCTACTACGGAACTTGCAATCACGAGGGTCTCGCAGTCTGATCTTCACACAAATGACTGGAACGCTCGACGTGCTGGAACGTTTCCTGAGCTTGATGGGATTGCCCTACTTGCGCTTGGATGGAAGTACGCCAGTTGAGCGCAGACAACTCTACTCGTCCGAGTTCAACCGCGCCGACTCCAAGTATCAGTGTATGATATTGTCGTCCCGTGCTGGAGGAGTGGGCTTGAACTTGACCGGCGCGTCTTCAGTGATATTCTACGACCTTGACTGGAATCCGCAGATGGACCGACAGTGTATGGATCGAGCTCATCGCATTGGACAGACGAAAGACGTTGAGGTGTACAAACTTGTGAGCGAGAAGACTGTAGAGGAGAACATCCTGCGACGTGCCAACCAGAAGAGTCTGCTCGACCAGACCGTTATTCAAGACGGACACTTCACGACGGAGTACCAGCTCAAGCGCAGCTCTGACGACAAAGAAGACGAGATTGACGACGCCATCGGCCGTCTGCTTGGAGGGGACGAGCAAGCCACCACTACAGCGCTTGCATCGGTGGAGGACAAAGAGGATGTTCAAGCTGCAGAGAAGGCTGGCAAGGAAGATCGCACCGACGATGTCGACTTTGGTGATCGTTCATCGAAGGGACCCTCCCAGGCCAACACTCCTGGACCAGGCGCAGCAGAGGATGAGATCGACGAGGTTGCAGAGGAACTTAAGGGTCACGTTGATCTGTACATGATCAAGCAGATGGAGCATCTGCTGCAAGGCTGGGTATACACTCCGCCACCAGCACGACTGGACAAGCATGGCAGAGATCGTAGCCATCGACCCAAGAAGAGAATTCGATAGACGCGAACCCGACAGCACAGGTCGCTGGGCAGTGGCATTGTAGAATTATGGGAATGGGGGCACGCATAGCGAAGGAGTTCAGTACTGAGGCGGTGCATCGTCGACTCTGACGTGTTGATCAACAACACCGAACGAACATGTAAAATAGCGAAAGCGAAGAACATTTGCAAAAGCATCCACACGGCCATTCCAGTGTCGATGCCCAGATGTGGAAAGTGGCAGTTCCAATCTAGATGAATGTGGCTTGTGTAACTTTGATCCCCTCGCAGCCTCTCAGAGCACACACCAAGCCTGGCACAGCCGGTAGCCGTGGAAACGTGACTTTGTGCACCGCCTACAGCAAAAGTATCATCATCCTGCGGCCTCATTGTGCAGCGCAGCGTGGCAGCCAGCGTGCCAGCCAACCAGCATAACAATGACGTGAATCTTAGTGGCGATCCTCAGAGATTCGAAGAATTCTGATTGGTGATCAGCAGCAAAGGGCAAGGCGCAGCGTGGCTTGAACAGCGCGATATGAGTGGTAGCATTCACCGCTTGGCTCTTTCCGCAGAAGCTCCTGCGTGCACAGGGCCTCAGGCTAAAGGCGCGGCGCATCATAGAATGAGACTTTCGCTCCTTCGCGGTACTCCGCTTGCTTCGCCTCGTTGCGGTCATTGTTATATAACAAGGGACACCTGGGACCTACCTTTTTTTGCTTGCCACAGACAAGCATTTCATTTTGTTTCACCACAGCGTGTACCCCACTATCTTACGATACGACACGAACGACGACATACCACAGCGTCGACTTAACGTCTTCATATAATCAAAGCGACACAAACCCAACAGCCAAGATGAGGTTACTGCAATCCATTTTCTACCTGATCACCCTCTTCACGCTCGGCCAAGCACTGGCACTACCGGGATCGATCAATGACATCACTGAAGCGTCCAAGCAACTCTTCAAGCGCAAAGGCGGTGGTGGAGGCGGCGGACGTGGTGGCGGCAGCAGTGGAGGAAGTTCTCGCGGCGGCAGCAGCAGCAGCTCCTCGTCCTCATCTTCCAGTGGTTCCTCATCTAGCGGCGGCCGCACATCCAGCGGCTCCAGCACTGGTGGCTCAACACGCGCAGGCTCTGGTCCCACGCGAGGATACGGTAATGGACGCTACTACGGCGGCGGCGCTGCAGCGCCATACAGCGCTGGCGCAACACGCGGAGGTCTAAGAACGCCTGTCCTCCTCGGCGCCGGTGCTCTCCTCGTCTTCCCAGCCATCGCAGCCTACGGCGCATACGGCGCATATTCTTACGGCTACCCATACTACTGGAACTACCGCAACCAGACCTCCGGACGCAACGAATCCCACCCAGCACAGTGCTGGTGCGCGAGGTACTACTCTTGCTCCTGCGACGAGAACAACCAGACGGAATATCAAAACAACGTTGCGAACAACGCCTCACAGGCAAAGCTGGTCAGACTAGAAGGCGATGACAACGACACATTGGTGATAGACGGCACACTGCCAAACGGCACAACCGCTCCAGGTGGATCGGACAGTGGCTCGATGGGCAGTGCGCTTGAGATGGTCGGATACTGGCCTATGGTCGCTATTGCACTCGCCACGGCTTATGTGCTTTGAGCGGATCGCAGATCCAGATTACGACCCGATACGATTTTGTATATTTCACGATTGGAGATGGACGAACACTTTTTGATACCCTTGGTGAGCGCGTGCGCAGTACCGCCACTTGTACGATAGCAGAATAGATACTTGTACAGCATTTTTGGTCAGTCTTCGTTTTCGTGTCACTTTGATGAAGTACGACTTGTCGGTGAGGGACAGTTGACTACGACGAGAGAAAAGCAGCATGTTCTCACATCGACTCCGTGATACGACTCAGCCTGGAGGACAAGATATAAATGACCCTTCCCTTTGTCTCCTGTGCCATTCACACGAGATGGACATTGCCCTCGACAAATCCGGCATCCCAGGTCAAGGATTGAACAAAGAGAAGTTATTAGCGGCCTCCAGCGACCTGAAAGCGACCTCATGTCGGATACATGCAGCGAGACCATGCATGTCCAACTGTAGCATACGCCAAACTCCAAGCTCAGCATGTCATTCGGCGACACAGACCACTACCGCGAACTCTTCCTCGAGCTCGAGCTGACACCACACAGAGGCAGTCTCAATCCGGCGCAAGTCCAGCTCTTGACCAATGCACTCAAAACCCGTTGGAACGGCCTCTCTGAATTCCGTCGCAACGAACGCGGTCGCGCTATTCAAAATTTCCACGAAGCATTGAAAGACAAATCCGATGCGCAGCGGCAGCTTGCATACGTAGAGAAATACCGCGGAGCTCCCAACGATAATGGGAGTGATATCTGGAGGCCGAGGTTTGGGTTGTACGAGGAGAAACTTCGAAAATTGGTCAGGGTTTTGAGGAATGTCGATCTCAGGTGTGGGCAGCTTTGGAGATTGAGGGAAAAGGAGAGGCAGGGGGATCCGGTGGGGACGTGGTTGAGAGATTTGTTAGACGCGGCGAGGACTGAGGCGGATGGCATTGACGACTGGATGCGGCGGGAGCTTAGTACGTTGAGGCAGAAGGCGGAGAAGAGGGCAAGGGCGTTGGAGGAGGAGAGCGATGATAGTGATGGGAATATGGAGATCGCTGAAGAAGATGTCGCGGCAAATGTGGAGCAGAGTGATCTCGCAGACGACGAAGACGAGAGCGAAGACGAAGGTGGCGATAGTAGCGACGACCGTGGTGAGTTCTGTGCAAGTTTTACCAAATTGATAGCTGCTGACATAGTCGCGCAGCCTGGTACGGCACATTATATCTCGGAGGTGGAAGCTACGGTGCAGCATATCTCTGGCTTCAAAGTCGACCAGAGGACAGACACAATCTGCCAACGTGTGGTATGCAAGAAAGCGAATCTCGCCTCGATTTGGAATTATCCTCATTTCTGGACAAATGGAGCTCCTGGTATTACAGACAACGTTTTGAATAACTTGCCGACAGAGTAAGATCAACAGCCTCTTTTACATGGTGTCTCGTGATGAGCTTCGACTGACGAAGGTAACAGGATACAGGCCCATCTAGATCTCCGTGGCAAGCCTGGATCGAGAAGCACGGTGGAGATGCTGAACTACAACCTTCGCCTAGAGGACAAACAAGCTGATCTGTACTTGGAATATTGCCCGTTCGGCGACGCCTTTGATCTTCTCAACGGAAATCATGGATATCGTAAGTACTAGTTCTCATATCGAGCAAGTGCTATCAATCGGGGCTAAGCTGACCAAGTCGGTAGACGCCGCAGAACACACGAAGAGGATCAAGTCTCCCTGGGAGGACCATTCGGACGAATATAAATTGTACCCGGAGCCTTTCTGCTGGGCCGCGTTCCAGAATATGGTCATCGCCGGTATCCTCATGGAGCGTGGTCAATTGAAGAAGACCGGAGCTGATCCTAACTGGCCTGTCATTGTCCACCGAGATTTCAAGATCGACAATATCTTCTTCGGAGTGGCAGACGACAAAAATTTCTCGGGATACCCCCGCGCCAAAGTTGGTGACTTCGGTCTGGCGATCGCCATACCTCCCAACGACCCGCGTGCCTTGGGATCCCTGAGGACGGTAGGGACGGCCGAACACGCAGCGCCCGAGATGCAAGTCCGACTCGAAGTTTCAAACATCCGGCGACCACAATCGACCAAGACAAACGTTTGGGGCGTGGGCATTGTGATGTTCTCGTTGCTCGCTGGTAAATATGGACCATGCACCGTGAACGAGACGTGGTTCGACTGGGACAGACCGAGTCGAAGGGAGCCTCCGGAGTTGGATGCTTCGGCGCAAGCATTCTACAGCCGTCAGCTGGTCAACTTAGTCATGGCATGTATGCGCTACAACGATAGCGATCGGCCATCTTTCGATCATCTCCTCGCAGAGATTCGCAAATACACCACTCCGGGCGCACGCGACCGCGCCTTCGGTTTGCGGGATTTATCTCCCGAACACCCCGAATATGGAGCGAAATATGCTGGGCACAATGTGCCGTTTGGTGTAGACGACTATGCTGTTGGCTTGGCATACGATGATTCGGGATTCGAAGAGCTCTACAGCCCAGCGATTCCACCTGCTGCGCTGGCCGGTGTGTAATGTAATTCAATCGAGCTTGTAGGCTCGTCGAGCTGCTTCACTCCAAACCGATGCCCTATCTGCATCTGAGAGATCAGCAACGTGATTTTCGATCAGGTCTGCGACGATCCCCTTCCACATCGTCCACGAAGCTTCTTCGCCCGGTCCTCGGACATTGCAGACAGGCCAATCACTGCCGAACATGATTCTTTCAGGCCCGAACACTGCGAAGACATGCTCGACCCAAGACTTCATACGCTTTGCAATGACAACGGCGTCCTTGGTCGCGAGGACCTCCTCGGGAAGTTCGCTCAAGGCACCCGAGAGCTTCATGTATGTTTTAGACCACCCGGCCATGACTTGCGTCGCTTTTGTCCAAGCCCGAAACTCCGGGCCGTTTGGTATAAAATCCGGCTTACAAAGGTGGTTGATCACGAATGTGACCTTCTCCGCCTCCGAGACGTCCAGATGTGCCTTCTCCATCGCTGTTGCCATCGCCTGCAATTGCCACACACCTCCGGAGTGTTGGTCGACGCTAACGTCAAATGCGAAGCCACGTTTGCCGAGTAGTTGGAGGTTTTTCGTGAAGTGGTCACTCCAGACCAGTCTCTCGAACTCCTCTTGTTCTTGTATGAATTGTAGCAGAAATCGAAAGCCCTTGACTCGTTTCCACGTCTCTCGTCCGGCTGTCTCTTCAGCTACGCGTAGCCATTCTTCTAGTACGTTTGTCGGTTGATCCATTGGTGCCCAGGCAACGATTCCGATGAGATTTTGGCTGTCTCGCTCGCCATATTTGCCTTCAACTATGTCCCGTAGAAATTTGATCTCGTCCAGCGGGCCTTTGGCCCATGATCGCAGGTCGCCATTGGGCTTGTCATAGCGCACATCGGTCTCGACGTATATGACCCCTTCAACAGTGACGTCTTGTTTGCGTAGTTCATCTTGTCTGGAAGCGCGATAGTAGTCGGAGAGTACGTGTTGTTTAGCCAGTGGCATACCCGGCGTCATCCAAGTGTGGCCTCCTTCGCCTGCATGTGACATGCTCTGGGGCCAGAGATGCGTGTGAGAGTCAATGATGCGAAGCGGCGCCATGGTTGCGGCATACGCTGCAGAGGCGAAAGGTCCAGAGATGAATGGTTACAAAGAAGAATGCTAAGCCTTGTCGTTTCCCACTCGCCTCGAAGTCTACTGCATCGCGGATGCAGAGGAATTACGAAGATGTGCGATGCAATCAATATCTGCTGCTTGCTGTAGTGCGGGCTCGGGCTTCCGCGCTCATCAGGACGTCGGCCGGTGTCAGGAATAATGCATGATCTCGCCAAATATCAGCTGCAAGGCCGAAAGATCGGGGTCTGCCGGGTTTGCAGTTTACGCGCATGTGCGGCTCGCCAGCTCGCTGTGCATTGCGCCGAACCAGACCCCTCGTGCATCGAGCCAGCGAAACAAGCTCCAATTTGGTTGCATACATGGGCCGAGAAAAATTGTTGCCATGATGCGTAGTGAACGTATAAGACACGCTGTGTCCATCTTTTATAATTCGCGACAGTATTCTGTGATTGGAGCAATCGAAGATGGCAGCACTACTGCAAGGCAAAGTTGCGGCTATCACAGGAGCCGTGACGGGCATAGGCAGAGCCATTGCGTTGGACTATTTGAGACATGGAGCTAGTGTTGCTGTGAATTATTATCCAGACGACAAGTCGGCCAGCCAATTCGAGGCATTGTCAAAAGAAGTCGGCGAAGATGCAAGACTTATTGGAGTGCCCGGGGACATTACCAAACCGGAGACAGGCCAGGAGCTGGTCAAGAAGACTGTTGAGAAGTTCGGGAAGCTAGATGTCTTCGTGAGCAATGCAGGAGTTTGCCAGTTTGCCGACTTTCTCACGTATGCAATCACATGTGTTTGGCTGTTGAGCTGCAGGACTGACCTTGCCACAGTATGTCGCCCGACCTGGTCAACCACACCATACAAACAAACCTCAACGGCGCATTCTTTGCAGTGCAGGCCGCGGCGCAGCAGATGTCGACGCAAGAGCCACGTGGTGGCAGTATCATCGGTGTGTCGTCAATATCTGCATTGGTGGGTGGTGCAGGACAGACACACTATACCCCCACCAAAGCTGGCGTTTTATCCTTGATGCAGAGTACAGCATGTGCATTGGGGAAATATGGCATCAGATGCAATGCTCTATTGCCGGGCACGATCCGGACACAACTCAACGATGAGGATCTGGCAAGCGAAGAGAAGCGACAGTACATGGAGGGTCGCATACCGCTAGGCAGGCTGGGACAGCCGAAAGACCTGGCCGGACCAGCTGTGTTCCTGGCCAGTGATCTGAGCGAGTACGTTTCTGGGGCGCAACTTCTTGTTGATGGAGGCCTCTTTGTCAATCTGCAGTAGGGAGAAAGCTTCAATCGAAACCATCAAAGTCTGCTCCTTGATCGTTCGGTTCGACCGATGCCGCGTCTCGTCGTCGACGACTGCCCAGGATTGCACCACGCCGTTTGTTCTCTTGTCGTCGTACAAAGCCAGCTTTGGTGCTGATCTTGGCTTTGCGAGCTGCTCGCGGATCCTTGTTCATACCTCGGGCAGTTCTCGTTGCCACCCCGTGCTTCTTCAGATCCTGCTTCGCTTTCTTATTGAGATCTGGCAAAGCATCAAGCAACCATTCCTGAACCCCAGTGTCCGGATTGCCCTTCTGCTTCTGCGCCATCGAGACCACATTGGCGATTGGTTTCATGTATGGTATATCTTCTTGGCTGAACAGTGTAACGGCCACGCCACCCTCGCGCCCGGCTCGCCCGGTGCGTCCCACGCGATGGATGTATGCTGCACTTGACGTGGGGATGTCATAGTTGACCACCCCATTCACGCCACGGAAATCCACGCCTCGCGACAGGAGATCTGTTGTGATCAGAACCCAGACCTCCCCTCTGCGGAATTTAGTCATGACAAGATCGCGTGCTGCATCCGAGAGGTCTGAGTGTAGCACAGCAATCCTACTGACGCCGCCAGCTTCCGCGGGTATGTCGTAGAGCAGCTCTGAATGTAGTGCAACGGCACGTTCAATAGTTTGAGTGAAAACAAGGAATGGAGGCAGTAACGGTGGTCCAGATTCTGTTGAACTAGTGGCGGGATGCAGGAGGTTGCGGAGACCCATGAGTTTGCCCTGCTCCGAGGCCGAATACACCAACTTGTGTTCTACGTTTGGCACGGCCGAGTCCTTCAGGCCAACCACGAGTCGTAGAAGTGGAACTGCACCGGCTGCACCGTCGTTCCCCTGCGCAAGCCGAGCTCGTCGCTCTTGCATGATCGACTGTGCCAGCTCTTCGATGTTGCTTCCCATGGTCGCTGACCACAAGCTGACTCGCAAATCAGAATGAGGTAGATTGTTCCAGATCGACAACGTTTGTTCGCGAAAAAGCGGGTCCAGCAAGACGTCGGCCTCGTCGAGGATGAGGTGCTGAACATTTGAGAGTGCTTCTGACTGGTCGTCTGGCAGACCTTGGACAATCCCGGCGAGCGCTCCAGGTGTCGAGACAAGGATATCGGCCTTTACTGCAGTTCCAGAGGGCTTTGCAATGTCTTGGGGCTGGTCATCTTCGTCTTCACTGTCGTGTGTTGACGTAGTGGGCATGGCCAATTTCATTCCTTTTCGGACCTGTGTCACACGCAACCCAGTGTTGCGAGACAGCTTCTTGCACTCGTTCACTATCTGACCAGCGAGCTCTTTAGTGGGAGCAAGGATAATGGAGGAGATGGATCTCGGAGCATCATTGCGCTCGCGCTTGGATTGGTGAAGCCTATGCATCAGGGGTATGGCAAAAGCAAGCGTCTTTCCGCTGCCTGTAGGTGCCACTGTCAACAGGTCAACATGCCTGGGTTCTGTGGCAGACGAAACGCCAGTAGTGGACAAAAGCGCGCTGGGTGAGTCCAACAAAAGTGGAATTGCCCCGAGTTGAACCTCTGTTGGCATGGAATATCCTTGGTCTTCAACATTGCTTGCGATTCTAGCTGAGACGCCATATATCTCTCGAAGCTCGGAGAAAGATTGCAGTGGCTGTGGAAATATGGACAACTTCTCGGCTTTTTCTTGCTTCTTGTCACCTTTTCCTTTGCCCTTTGAGCGTGCCTTGTTGTCGACTGCTGGTGGGTTGAGCCACGTAACCTTCAACTTGTGCTGACGCAGCACGCTTTTGCGCTCTCCTTCTGGCAATCGATATGGAGTGGGTGGTGAATTGTCTTTCTCGCCCTCATCTGTCTGCTTTGCAGCCGCGCTTTGCTTTGCGGGCGCCACAGGAAAATCGCCTTTCGGATTCGATCGTCCAATACCGAAGAAGTCCAGCTCTGCAGAAGTATCATCGACCGTGTCGCCTCCTCGCTTCCGTTTTTTTGAGCCCGGTGCGACAGCTTCGGCTTTCACTGGGAAAAGCTGAGGTGCTGCATTCTGGCCGCTAGACGGTGTGCTTCGCTGCACCGTTCCCGTCTTCGAGCGCTTGGTCGATCGCGACAGCAATTTGAGAGGATCCATGTGTTGGTTCGAGTTCAGATACGGCCTAGCATATTTGTTGTCGAATTATTTCAGAGAGGGTGTTGCAACTTAAAGTTTTGGTTCGCGATTCGGTTCGGCAGTGCCCAGCGGCTTCTCCCGAAGCTGTCTTTTCCTCTGAGCTCAGTGCAGCCATTGGACCTTCTGTCACCCAGCACTCCCTCACCACAATGGCATCTCCCGCCATGTCCCGGATGGTCTTGCGCCAGTCCAAGTTCCTTCTGCAACGACGCGCCGCCTCAACGACCTCGGAGGCCGCCTCCGCCGCATCCAAGGGCGCAACAGCGGCTAAGGAGACGGCTCAAAACACCGTATCGAAAGCACAACAAGGACTGTCCAAGGTCACAAGCTCTGCCGGTCCGGCGCTGAGCAAGGCCGCTGCCGGTGTCAGCAGTAGTCTATCGAAGGTCGGTGGACGCACAGGAGCGCTCATCGGCTTTGTACAAGGTTAGTCGTGGGAGTGGCTGGCACAGCAACGATGGCATGAAACTGAACAATGCGTAGGCCTGGTCCCCCATGTAGTCTACTATGGCAAAGTCGCCGGCGAGCTGGGCAAGATCATCTACACTGGACGCGCCATGCAGCCACCGTAAGCATCGCAGGAGGCGTTGGGATATGCGCAAGAGAAGTGGCTGACTTTCCGCAGCAACGCACAAACCGTCCAGAATGTCATCGCACCCATCCGAAACGCAGTGTCGAACCCCGCCGCCGTTGGTTCGCGAACAGCCAAGGCCGCCGAGAAGACCGCAGACCAAGCGATCAATAGCCCACAGTCGTTCTTGGAGAGGTTAAGAAACCTTGATTCAGCTACCTTGACCCAGGTCGGTATCGTCACTGCTGAGACCATTGGCTTCTTCTCGATTGGTGAGATCATCGGGCGCTTCAAGATCATTGGCTACAGAAGCAACGCAGCGCATGAGCATCACTGAAAGAGTCTAATACCAAGCAATCAATGGATTTTGGGGAAGAATTCGTTATACCTACTAGATGAAGGACAGTCGCAGCACCGCCCTGGCTTTGTCTGGGGAAGCGAGGTGCGTCTAGCACTGCGGTGGCTAAGAGGCGCGTGTACTATTGTGCATATATGCGAGGTACTTGAACCAGATACAAACGACGTTTCCATATGTGCATTCAGACAGCTACCGACTCGACCGCGCTTGGATGAGAATAGTGCGACTTGCCGCAAGGTTGTTGGATCCACCGATTTCGCCTCTATGCCCGCCGGGAGGCGACATAACACCTCGAACCTTGCAGGCTTTTCCACGTGGAGACGCCATTGTGGGGATATCTATAAATCAGTGAGTCCCTATCAATAATTTGATGATGACTGACGTCGAGGAAATTGTGAGTAGCTGCAAAGTGTCAGCACGGAGAATTGAGGACTGCCAGAGTTATGGCGGATTTGCTTAGTGTACTGTACGCCTTGCAGGGCCGCACATGTCTCGGCGATTTCGTTGCTACGACTAACCTTAACTAGTCCACACACGAACATGTTCATCTTACATATGCAAGACCTTACGGTTTGTCATGCGTTTCACAATCCTGTTCGTCGATCACAAGGATGATGTGGTGCAATGAGTGACGACACTTTTGCTAGTGCCTTGCTGTATGCGACAGGGCCGGTGGCTGGTAGTGGCACCTGGTGTATGATCAAGAGGAAGTACGAAGCACTGGCCGTGATCGGAAAGTGCAAGAGAGCTTGCCTGATCGAAGCAATGGCCGATGAGAGGTAAGCAGAGTCGACCGCTCATGAAGACGAATGCTACGGCGAAGTGGGACACGCGAAGAGGCGAGCGTACTTGGGAGGCTGCTTGAACAATTACGCGTTTCGTCGCTGTCATGCCTGAAGACGCGCCGTGCCTGGAGCCGAAGGCAAATACTGATGCACTAACTTGTGTGGAATTTCGCTTCCAAACTGTTGAAACAGCAAATGATCCTCTTCGGCATCGCGTAGGGTGCCCCATACGTAGTTGATACGGACATGGCAGCGGCTCGCTTGATATATTTGAGCGGAAAGTGCTGGGGTGTAAGACGGGACTGTAGGCCACCGGAGAGAAGCCCAGCTGGGCGTACTTGCCGTCCAACGTCGTCTTTCTTGAGATGGTCGCAGGGTAGGGCAGGGGCCGGGCACTTCCTAACTGTGATGCCAGATTAGATGGATGAACTGACGGGAAAGTGCAAGAACGACCCCAGGAGGCGGCAGCGTCTCTTGCCAACACCCCAACCAAGCCGCCTCCGGAGTCGTTATGACCAGCCATCCTCCCGCAGCACCTTCGCGCTCACACCCTGCTGCCTGTGGCAGATCTCACGTCTAGCGGCGCCGCCTTGGAAGTATGGGAGGACATTCCGGCGGCAAAGTCGCGCTTGGGGGAAGTAATCCGAGAAGTGTACTCACATGTACCTGCAGACAATGATCCGCTCCTAATGTCGTGCAACGGCTGCATTGGAGCCTCAAGGCACCGTGGCCGCACTCGTATCATTACGATCAGAAAACAGTCGAGCATCATCTGGACAAGACGGCGAGTGAGGTTGCGTCACGATACACGTCACGGAGGGCACGAAGATGAGAATGCGAGCATGTACCTGCTCGGCGTAACAGTCACAAGATGGGAAAAATTCTTGCAGCAGTTGGGTGAGGTCTGCGTCTAGCCGTCGCGAAAGCCGCGGAATCCAGCTTCCAAGCGCTGCAAGTGGGGACCGACGGCGAGGACAGATATTGCGACAGTCATCGTGATGGTGGCTGCATGCCCTAGTCGACGCGATGGCACAAGTTGCTTCACGCTACGGAGAGCTCTTGCAGCTGAGATGCCACCAAGCAACCGTGGAGGATCGTGTGCTTCGTTAAGCGACAGCCGTCGCTGTCGTGCGAGCAAGCATGCCAGCATACAGGCGCAGCGGAATACGGGAAGATGCTTCCACGCGCGGCCGATCGACTTGGAGTAATGGGACCCCAGGTCCTCATTCTTGTGTTGTGCATATAGCAGCAGCTCGCCCAAGCGGAAGGGCACATTCCCAAATGGGAACGGCGTTCGCTCGATGATGATGTCTACGTGCAGCAGCGATGGCGAGAAGGACTTGCATTTGACGTCAATACCGCCGCTACAACGGCGAGCTGTGCTCCCAATGCCCGCGAGATCGAAAAGATGCGCATCGACTTGCTTCGGACATATCGCTCGATCAAGCGCGAAAAGGCAATGTGGCGGACACAGCTCAACAGCTCTCACGAGACTACAGCTGCACGTTTTAGTGTTTGCTCGCGGCACAGGGTCCACCGCCAGCAGTCGGATATGGAGGCGGACGACAGTGAAGCGTGCGGTGGTGATGGATGGAGTTCTAGTATGGTAGGCCGCGAGACACGCCATACGGATGAGCGCGTGGAGCGAACGGAGCCTCGCGCGGGTGCAGCAGCTGTCAAAGTGTCGAGGCAGTAGGTACGTTCATCCGCAGCAGCAGGGACACACGGGAGCGAGCATATCGCTTGCCACATATGCTGTTCTTCTCAACGCTTTCGTGTGAGAAGTCCTGGCCCTAGCCGGCTGCACGATTTGGCAAGACGGGTAGGTACATTGTACCTACACGAGGGTGGTGTCGAAGCTTTTCACCCCAGTTCACCTGGTGGTGCTCGCGAAGTCGTCATTAGCCGTGCGTGGGTGGTGCCGGGCGTGGCTGTCGACTACCCCAGCTGTGGCATGGGCTAGCCATCGTCGATACAGCAGACGCGCAAACCCTGCGAGGCTCGGTGCCTCGAGGATGTCGCATGTGGCATGTCTCACGTCTCAACGCCTTGGGGCTGGCCAGGCGTGGTGCAGTGCTGCGATCGGGGCCTCGAGCGCCCGGGCGTCAGCAGCGACGAGGCAGAAGCGCAGAAGGAGGGTGCGTGGTGTGGGCGGGCGGGCGTGCGTGTTCTGTTGTGCTCGCTCTTCGGCGCGCGCAGCCTCGCTGCCGTCCGTGCGCATTGCCGCCGACCTTGAGCCAGCAGCTGGGCCCCATATGGTGCGTCGCGGGCCCGAGATTGGCCCAGGGCAATGGAGGGCAGGCGGAGGGCCAGCGCCGATGGGCGCAATGGCATCGGAGGTGCAACAACACCACGCACCACACACGGCCGCGCGACGACGGGAGCAGCGCTGCAGCGCGAGAGGAAAATAGAATGCTGAGCTGCAGGCGCTAAGCGGCAGCCAACAGGAAGGATAATGCACAGCGATGGCGAGAGGCTTTGGCCGCTGCTTGCTTGCTCCGGGCTGGCTGGCAACCAATCTGGCCGGCATCCAGCTGCTGCGGGCGAGCCAGTCCAGTCCATTGCTCGACCTCGACCGGAGCGAGGCTGCGCGGTGCGGTGGTGCTGCGAGCAACAACGGACACGCAGCGTGCAGTCGGTGGCAGCGCTCGTGCCCGCCCACGGGCGCCGCACGCAATCTCCATCCATCAGGCAATCAGGCAATCAATCAATCAACCGACTATACAGCAACACTACATACGGACCCGAGCAACATGCGCACGAGCGCGCTCTTCCCTTCCCGTCTTGCCCTTGCCTGTTAGCTTAATCTGCATGAGCGCGCCGGATGCAGCCTAGCAGCGGGAACCCCACCCGCTCGATATCGCCAGCCAGAAGTCGTCTGAGAGAGGCCAAAGAGGGGCGCGCCAAAGCTCCCTCCCCTCCAGCGTCGAGTGCATGCGCCGAGCTTGCGCGCGCGCGCTCGCTCGCTCAAGTGGTGGAGCAGCTGGCACGCCTCTCATTCCACACGGTGATCTCATAAGGTATGGTCTTCTGCAGCAAAAACCCGTGCCAAATGAAACATTCGCCCAGCATGGACGGCTGCTAAGCGCTGCATAACCTACCGAGGGCGCTGTTGATACTTCTTTATATTCACCTGCTCTGCCCACACCCGCCTCCCTCTGCTCCATTTCCCTCGCGCTCGTCCTATGTCGATTCTGGACTCGCCACCACTTCCTCTCGTTTCAGGGTCGCAGCATGGTTTCCTGGTATCACATCGCCGTCTCTGCATGGTATGTTCACCTCCGTCCTGTCGTCGGCACGGGTATCAGAAACTCAATCTGCCCGGACCACGTGAGCTGATCGCTCTTCAGGTTGTTTCGATATTTTCGCTTGATTGTGAATTGCATCTCCCACTGGACCTTCCGCCCGATACCCATCCCGGAGTATCCCACCTACACCTCACAGGATGTCACCATCATTCTACCCACCATCGCCACGGGCGGCGATGAGCTGCGAGACACGATATCGACGTGTCTTCGCTCCGAGCCTTACGAGTTGCTGCTCGTCACCATCGATGCGAACCGGGACGCTCTGGTGAAGCTCGCCAACCAGATCAATGCCAAGAAAATTCGCGTGCTGAGCATTCGAGAGGCGAACAAGCGCAGGCAAATGTGCAGAGCCATCCCGGAGGTCGTCACGAAAATTACCATCTTTGTCGACGACGACGTGGTCTGGCCGGCAAAGGTGTTGCCATGGATGTTGGCACCATTTGAAGATGCCAAAGTGGGCGGCGTGGGCACTTCACAGAGGCTGAAAAGGCCGGAGCAGCAGAGCGCTTGGGGTTTCCTCGGCGCCACCTATCTCGAGCGACGGAACTTCGACTGTTCCGCTTGCCTCCACATCGATGGCGGATTACCGTGCCTCTCGGGACGAACAGTCGCCTACCGAACCAAAATTCTGCAGGATGAGGCCTTCACGCACGGCTTCACTCACGAGGAGTGGAGGACGATGCAGCTGAACGCTGATGACGACAATTTCATCACGAGATGGCTGTATTCTCATGGGTGGAAGATCAAAATGCAGTATCACAAGGAATGCGAAGTGCAGACGACTTTGGAAGAGGGACCGAAATATCTCAGGCAATGTTTGCGATGGGTGCGCAGTAATTGGCGCAGCAACCTGACCAGCTTGTTTGTGGAACGGCACTACTGGATGTACGTTGCTATTCCCCATCCTTCGAAGCCATATTTGCCCTTACTGACGCGCGGGTCCAGATCGCAACCCTGGAGCACGTATACCGTGCTGCAAACCACAATCACCGCCTGGGCACTGCCATATGATATTTTGATATTCACATCTTGGTATCAAGCATCAAAAGGGTGGTCATATGACGAGCGCTGGTATTTATTCACGTTCCTCGTATTGTGGACATATGGCTTCAGCAAGACTGTCAAGCTTTGGGGCCACTTCTTCCGCTACCCAGCGGACGTCGTATACATTCCTCTGTACATCGCTTTTGGCTATTACCATGGCGGCATCAAGCTCTATGGAATGTTTACGCTCGATGCGGTAAGTCTCCAGGAAATTTCCCTTTTGGGGATTATGGTTCACGATCACTGACCGCCTTTTCAGACTACATGGGGAAGCAGGGACGGAGCCGATACCGACAACCGCGTGCGTATGATCAGACTACCACCGTATGGGTCGACATCACTCGATGCACCTGATGGTCGCAAGTCGGAATCGTTCGACTACCCGCCGGCACAAGCACCCCAAGCGATGCTCGAGATCGACCAACTCCCAGCGTACGACACCCACCACAAACACCACCCCATACCACTGGACAAGATTCGTCCAGTGCCGCTGACGACAACGAACGTTACCTATCACGACTAATGACCCTTCACATTTGCTGCACGATACCCCGGCATCATTCGGTTCTTTGCATCAGCACCGCACATAGAGGTAGAACGAGACGTGCGACATCCGCCGCTCGCTACCAGGAGGAGAGGCATCAAATGCCACAAGACGGGAACGCTGTGCCTGGGCAGGAGAAAAAGTTCATGGTCTTTTTCCAGCGAACATGGTTGGTAGCCACTGCATGGCACCATTGGCGAAAAAAAAAAGTTTAGCACGCAAAGTCGGCGTAGAGGGTTTTTTGAGAGATTCATGGCGGCAAGATTGCGAACGCCGTCACGTCTTGGCATGATGATTGAACGGACGACATTGGGCGGCTTGGAGCTTTTTTGATTGACACAGCTTCATCTGAGCGTTTCAGCGTTTGTACAGAATAGTACACCAGGCGTCGAGAGACGGCATTTTGCTGGCAATTGGACGAGTCGGCATGCGTGCTGCTCGCATTTCACCTCACGGCACCACACTTTTCTCCCGTCTGCCAGCACATTTCCCTCCCCTGCCCGTCGCGCTGTTCGCGTACCTGCAGTGAACCATGTACCGAGCGACAGTAGGCCATGGTGTGTTTCCGCAGCGCTCGACGGGTGGCATTGAGAGCGCAATGCCACTCCACTCGTGCTGAGACACGGCCAGATGGCGAGACCTCGTCGCGACGCATAGTGCTGCAGCGCAATGGCGTGGGTGCGTGCCGCATCGCCCCCGGTTATCGAGCAGCATCGCCGCTATCGCGATGGTGTCACGCTCGTGCTGACCAGGCAGGTGCGCAGTGTGATGGACGGGCCGTTTCTGCAGCCACGACAGCTTTCGCGAGCAGAAGACAGACGCCTCCCAGCCACCTCAACACCCACCGAGGGCCATGTGCACGAGCGCGGAGATCGGCCGACGATCAGCAGACGGCGACGGTCCTTCGCAAGATGTGTCACCGACACGAGCCCGCGTGGAGCGTCCACGCAGCATTGCCGTCGACAACCGCGCCCGTCGCCACTCCGTTGAGAGCAGTCGTTCGCGCAGCAACGCGGATCGCCAGAAACTTCACAACACATCGCGCAGTTGCGGAAGACGTCCAGTCTGGCCGCCAGGACATCCTGGCCTAGCGCCCAGGCTGCTTGCGTGTCTTTTTCGCAGAAAACTCAACCTCCAAGTTACATCGTCGCAGCACACACACAGCTCGTGTGGGCCGGCCGCCGTGCGCTTGCGATCAAAAGTCGTGGCGGGCAAGAGGATGCTCCCGACGCAGTGGGCGCGCTGCGGCGGAGCGACCCAGTATTTCTCTTCCAATGCGGATATGCGGACGCATGAGGCGACATGAGAGCACAGCAGAGGCGCACGAGCGCAGCCAGCCCTCACCCACCTGCGACTGCTGCTCGTTTACTTGCATTGCCGGTTTCCTGCTCTGCCGTGCTGTCGTGCGGACGAAGCGCCGCCGCCGGGTTGCAGGATGATGCTCATTAGGCAATTGCATCCCTATCGCCGTCATCCTCCTCAGCATCCTTCATCATGGTCGTCCCTCCCACGAGACTCCGAGGCCATCGATGGTGGTCGTGGTGTTGCCCGCAACAGGCTGTGCACGAACACGAACGCCCGTGCCATACCTTGTTCGTGTGCTCCACCATTATTGCGCCAGCATTCCGAACATGATCGCCGGACGGAAGAAAGTAAGCAAAAAGTCGGAGAGTATGCTAACTACTTGCGACCCCACATGGCTGATTAAATCGTCCGGTGAAGGGCGCGCTTCGGGAATACAGACTTTGTCCCACTGCCAAGCACTGTGGTCGCTGTCCTGTGCTCACGGTGCTTCTCTCATGATTCTCCGCATGTCTCACATCTGGAGATTGGCGACAGTGACGACAACCACGAGGCACACCATCAGGGCACGAGCCATTGTACAAAAAGGACCGTGTCCTGATTTTGGTTGTTCTAATCCTCCCGCTGGATCAGCGAACGTCAGCGGAGAAGCATCGATACTGGAAACTATCGATTCGTTGGATGTATCTCCGTACCTGCCCTCTTCGGCGCTTGAGGCCCCGCCAATGGCGTGCACAGGATTCCCACAGCCCTTGTCCGAGCGCCCAGAGCAGGACTATCACATGCTCGGCAACAGACCTTGCACGAGCAGCTTCCTATTGCCGTAGGAATCATGTATTGCAGGGTTTGACCAACAACCCTCGACCGTCTGGGGCCAGAAGCCTTCATATGCTACATATTCGTATTACGTCTCCATGTCCGCGCGAACCGCGTTCAGGAAGCAGCACGCGCGAGCGGACAATAGTCGTACCCGAACGCGCTGTGGCCGCTGCCGTGAGCTGACTTGCGTAAAGTCTGGTAGGTTCACGAGCTTCGTGTCAGATTATTGAACGGCCGGTCAGCAACGATACGTCGTCGCGTCCGCGAACGGAACGCGTCGGCGAGACGAAACAATACAATACATGATACAGTCAGCACATGGAAGACGAGATCCGGTCTACTGAAGGTGCGCCAAAAATTCGGTACAGGCGATCTATTCTAGCCCTTATTTGTTGTCCTCAGCCTCAAACTGCTTCTCCAAGTCACGGAGGCCGTTGAACACCTTCTCCCACTTGGTCCATTCCTTGTCACCATCTTGGAAACCACCAGCTAGTGGCAAACGGTTGCCCTTGCCACTGCCGATACCCCAGACCCGGGCGATCGCCTCTTTCATACCAACGGGACCCCAGGTGGCAATGAGCTTCTCGCCCTCGCAGATGCGGAATTGCAAATCACGCTGGAGTTGAAGATCTTCCTTGCTCGTTCCCTTGGCGGCGCTCTCGTGGAACTGCTTGAACAATTTGACCACGACTCGTGGGAAACATCCTGCCAGACCGTCGATGGCGGCAACGCCGCCAATAGTCAGCACTGGCAGAAGGTTCTGGCCAAGACCGGTGAAGACGTAGAAGTGGTCGTGGTCGATGTTTGGCGAGGCGGCGATCAAAGTCTGGTCGTCAATGATACCGTGAGACAGCTTGCAGCCGACAATGTTTGGGTGTGCGGCAAGCTTCTCAAATGTCGATGGAGCAATGAACAGGTTGTTCGTCACGCCTGGGTAGTGGTAGCTGCGAAGGCGTCAGACTTTGTTCACGGTGTGTTTGCGGGCAAAACTCACATCAAGATTGGAATAGGTGAGCGATCTGCGACCACTTCGAACCACTTCTGAATACCAGCTTGGCTGGTCGCTGCGGCGAAGTAGGCGGGTCCGAGCACCATGGCGTATTCTGCACCTGCATCTTGGCTGTCCTTGATCATCTCCACCGTGTCGTCAATGTTCTGTGTTGCTGTCCCAGCAATGATCGGTCTGTCTTTGAATCCAGCATCGTCTAATGTCTTTCTTTGGCTCTTGATCAACTCGTGTCGCTCGGAGTTTCGCACGAAGATTGCCTCGCCTGTGCTGCCCAAGATGACGAGACCCTTCACGCCGCCTCGCACCAAGAAGAGGGAGTGCTCGGATTGTGTCTCAATGTCGATCGGGGGAGAAACTTCATCGTAGTTGGCGCTGCCTTGCTTTGCGAAGAAGGTAGGCACTGGGACGTAGATGCCTGCTGGTGGAGGGGAGGCAGCACCTCGAGTGCCGTTTGTAGCCATGCTGTCTTGTGAGTGTTGCGAAATGAGTGGAATTCTAGTTCTTCGAGATCTTGACGAGCTCGGTGAAGGCAGGGACAAATCTAGAGTCACGGTTAAAGATGAACAGACAGAAAGAGCAGCACCGTTCTATCAAATAAAGAGGCTTTTGAAACAATGAGCCCATCGACATCGCCGCAGAGGCCGACGTTCGGCATAGCATTGACCCCCAAACCTCTGTCTTCGACGTGTCTAGACAGCTCCCCACGCTCCCCACCTCCCAATGCTGGTAGAGGGTCCTGGAGGGTCCACAGGGACACCCATAGCTTGTCGGAGGAGCTCACCCCGAAGCCCTATACGCGTAGCAATTCTTCCAAAACATGTGCTTTCATGTGATGGTGATGGGGGAAGGAGATGGTCATGTTGTAGAATGGAGAAATGGTGATGGTTGTGTGTTTGAGATGGCGGAAGGTGACAGCCGACCGCA
The DNA here is from genome assembly GCA_002933655.1 of Cercospora berteroae. Classification (NCBI taxonomy): domain Eukaryota; kingdom Fungi; phylum Ascomycota; class Dothideomycetes; order Mycosphaerellales; family Mycosphaerellaceae; genus Cercospora; species Cercospora berteroae. The sequence goes on from PNEN01001755.1 coordinate 68,268, forward strand.
TTGACCTCGTGGGACCTTCCGCTGCCAATCTTCCCCAGCAAGATCACCTCACGACGCGTTACGCGTTCAGACAGCTGCCGCAGCATCGACGCGCAGAGACAGGCTAGGAGCGTTTTTGCCTTTCGACATCCCGCCGGACCAGAAGATTGGTGAGGCGACCTTTTCGACGTTCAGTCTGGTCCGCAGGCAAGGAGAACACAATACCCGCAGGCTGAACAGCGGCTGAGCAGAGAAGAAAGACTCTTGGAGCGAACACAACACACTGGCGGTCGCAGAAGAGAGGAGAACTGCAGTGCCGTGCGCCGCAGAGCGCGAGGTAGGAAAACAGCCATGCCGGATACACAAAGAGTAGGTTTCCGTGAAGTTCGAGGCAGAGTGAGGTTGGCCCTCGAGGCCTCTCACTTTTCACATGATTACAACGAATGGTAGGCGATTACGCTGGAAGTTTGCAACCACGGCAAACTCATGACGAGAGATCGTGCAAGCGTGACCAGTGCAGCAATCACACGCAGCCTGTGCCCACAATATGGAATAATGATCGCGGCCAGGTATATCGCTGCGTCAAATTCCCAACTCATCACTCCTCACTCACAGACAAACTAATTTCGCGGTATCTCCTTGATCATGTCTGGGCCAGGAACAATCCAGACTGTCTATACGACCTCAAAGAAAGGCAAGCGAGAGCGTTTGGGCGAATGGTTCCTGCGAAGCGCGCAACGCAGCCATTCAAAACGCGGTGTACTCACGAACGGAGCCACGGACGGTACCTCAAACCAAGTTGCAGAGTCTGATACCTCCGCACAAATCACCGACGATGCTGCAATTCACTCGAATGGCAATACTCCTGGCGCCACCGATAATCTGGCGCAAGACCAGATGCGCCGTGACCGGGCCACAAGTGCACCTCAGATCCAAACGAACCATAAGCGAATTACGTTTGGCGTTTTGAACGACGTTGTCGAGCGAGAAAGCCGGTCCAGCAGCGATGGTCGCAGTTCACCTATTCAAAGGCCGCCGAGTCGAGTCAGTAGTCGACTGTTGGTCGCCGAAGATTTCGCGGAAGCAAGCGAGATTGAAGAATCGTTGTACTGGGGACCAACAAGAGACATTGCAGCGGAGAAGCTCATGAAGCTGTTGGACAGAATTGGCAAGAAGTCGAATGGTGCAGCCGATACCAACTACAAGCTCGTCAGCAAGCATTGCGGCTCGTACAACTGCGCTTATATTCTCGAGTCGAGTTTCAAAGAGCGGACATGCATTCGAGTACCAGCCTATGGATTTCCAGGCAGGTGGAATGACTTCGACGCAAAATTGCTCCGAGAGTCTGCTTTGGGCATGAAGTATATTCGGGACAAGACCGACCTTCCTATACCGCGGTTGTTGTCTTATGACCTATCGTTGGACAACGAGATCGCCGCACCATTCATTGCAATGTCCTACCTGGGCGGGAGACCAGTGGAGGAGGTGTGGCCTCAGCGAGAGGGTGAGGACTTCAGTGACACGGACGCTAGGCGCCATCACATCCTTCACAGCTTGGCCAAAACTATGCCTTTGCTGGAGTCAGCGGTATTCTCCCGCTATGGCGCTTTGCACTTCGACGAAGAAGATTCGGAGCCGACAGTAGGTGATACTTCGCGCCTGACGACAGATGACATCTTTGTGCTCCAGCGCAACTTCAAGCCTGTGCCATTCAGGTCATCGCTGGAGGACTATGTGCATGCCGCCAAACGCAAGCGATTTGACGAATACAACTACCCCCATGACAACGATGATCCATTCATCAATGGACTCTTTCTGCTTTGGGAACTCTTCTGTGAGCGCTTCCTTGATGTTGTCAAAGTTGAACCAGGTGAGCCCGGATTCGTACTCATGCAGTCCGACTTCAATCCACAGAACATTCTCGTGGATGACAGAGGCAATGTCACCGGCCTCATCGACTGGGACTGTCTCGAAGCAATTCCACGTCAAATTGGGTGGTCCTCGCTGCCACACTTCATGCGGAAGGATTGGGAGCCTGAGTATGTCTGGCCAACTCCAGAAGGTTCGAGGCAGCTGCTGCAACCTCATGAATTCGACAAATACCGCAAAGCCTACAGTCGCTATATATGCGAGGCGTGCCCGGGCAGTAATGACTCGAAATTCACATCGAAGAGCCACATCTACGCCGCCCTCCTACGATCTGGCGAACACATCTACAACGTGAAGCGCTTCGTCTCGAACGTGCTCGGTGATATCTTGCCTCGTCTCGGTGGCGTTCAAGACGAGTTCATCAGCCATATCGGCGAACACGGCTATCGCAAAGACCAGAAAGAATGGCTGGACACTCGACTGCGAGAGTTCTTTGCGCCTGACGGATGCTGATTCACTTGCAACTTTCGAAGACGCTTTTCGGCGCCGATGTTCGGAACCTGGCTCGTGCTCAAGCTCATCGGCGAGCACGTGGCAGACATGCGAAACTTACCATGGCGTCACTTTCCACCCTGGTCCTCGATGCGTACAGTGTGTTTGTAGACTCAATACAAGAAACGTGCATCTCATGGACAATTTCAGTAATTCTTCATTTGAAATGCATCTATACTCAGCGAACAAAGGTCTTGCACGCAGCGATCGGAGATGAGCGGGCTAATTGCACCCGTCTTTCGCTGCCGAGCGAAGACCGCCAAAGAGGCAAACTTTTACGAGAAGACGCCTTTGATCATGAGTCATGACCAACGCAAGGACGCATGTAGGGCGCGGGGTCCCCACGAGTGGACAGTAACGTGTTTGATAGGTTAGTGTGACAGATAGGCTAGTGTAACACTTCCAT